>WAAD01026556.1:158682-182819 GCA_013389945.1 Fregata magnificens | reverse complement strand
GTTATGGGGCAAGTACTCAGTATTCACCTTTATGAGGGTTGGTTACCCATTCAGGAGCAATTAAATGCTCTACCCTCCCCTCTTTTGAACTGTTCCTTGCTAGGGGACCCATAGTATTTGTATTACAATGTGTCTCTTCCTGCCTTTTACTCTTTTCTGATACAAGCACCCTACTTCTTGCTTGTTCTTTCCAAAAATCTGAAGAAAAACAATCACTTGACCGAAGCAGTTAATTTGAATGTAAGAGATAGGAAGCAGCTTTGTAGAAATAATTATGTACAAGCTTACAGTGGTTTAGTTGAACTGGCTGAAGCACGTGCAAGCGCACTTGTTTTGGTCAGAGACGTAGTTTCCACTGTTCCTCATAAGTGTCCAAATGCAATAGTTGTGGTGTTGTAAGCAGTACCTTGACCTGGTGCTGCTGTGCAGCGCTGCATGTAGACCAATTTCTCCCTTTTCTCTCCTACATCTATTACTGCAGAAGGAACACCCTGAGTTAAGAGTTATTAATGGTAAAATACAAATTGTATCAAGCTTTGAAAACAGATTAGCATAACCAAACAGAGACGATCTCGTTCTTACTTTTAGGGAGAATGAGAACAACATCTTCAGAAAACCAGGTCACCTGCTCCTTGGACCCATTTTCATGGGGGTGTCTGGCCATATCTCTGATGCAATGTGTTAATAGGAACATGGATCCCTACAAGCATATGCCTCTCAACCTTGTTGACTAATGCGCACTAATAGATACTGTGAGTGAAGCATCGTTATGTAATTGTGCTTGTGTTGCAGACATTGAACCTCCCATGACATAACAGATCCTGTATTAAAGACAGAAGCAGCTTTATCCTAAGTATTATTGCTCATGGAACAGACCTAAACATGAGCAGATGCACTGCTGCTACATGCAATGTTATGCCACTATGCCATTAATAATTTTCAATTTAAAAAACATATATTGTTTAATTTGTTCATAGAGAAAAAAGAGATCTTTGGGTTCTGAAGATTTTGTAGTTTAACATCTGTGGTGTTATAAAGTCAGATAATTGTAAGATGCACATTAAGCAACATATTTTGACCTTGATTACTCAGACCTCAATTATTCAACCCTTCCAGTTATTATAAAAGGGGTCAGGTCCTCTGATGTCTACCAATTAAAGTTAAAAATGAAAATGTTCCCAATTTGTCTGAAACCTCAAAACACATTTAGTATACCAGCAGAGAGAAAGATTAAAAATGTGGAAGGGGGGAAGGGACAAGAAAATGAAGGGCCCAATTAATCAGAATACTATTGATTTTGACACTGAAATGTTGGAGGCCATTTCAATATTTTAAACCACACATGAAGCCTTGTGGTCAGTCCACTGGATTGGCATTGGAAGAGACTTGGAAGCCATGCCCCTCTGGCCTACCGAGTGACTTTGCCTCCCTGTGCTTTTGTGTTCTGCACTGAATAACACTGACAAAAACCTTATGCCCAACCCAAACCGAAACTAGCTATCTTCTGCCAGCACAATATGCTGAATTAGCTTGTGGAGGGATCAAACAAACACCAGATTCTGTGATTCTGTCTAAAGTGAAACTACAGAGGCTAGGTAACAGGTCAGTGTTTCCTGTTGGATGTGACCAATATGAGTTTCACCTCAGAAACACAGCACTAACAACTCCATTTCAAGTGAGGTTTAAACTGGGGTCCTGCACCTTGTGGTATGTCTTCTAGGCTTCCTCTTTCCTTGTTGCACATCCCATGCAACCATAAACTGTGTCCTCAGATCTTCTAGACACTCATACCTTATTTTCACTCAAAATTACAAGTTATCTTACTTTGATTATCACTCTAGTAGACCAGTACTGTTCAATCAATGAATATTAGAGGACATTGCTATTTTTTATAAGTAGTTGAATCACAGACAGCTAAAGCAGCAATCTTCATCTGAATTTTTCATTTAAAAAATGAAACCTTTCACGGAGCTGACTAAGCTGTCTGTGTGAGCCAACAGGCGACAGGATTGATTGATTTCACAGAGACTGTACAGAATTCAGTGATCTGTACCACTGAGAAGCACAGAGCAAATGGTCACGCTGTTAGTGAAGTTACTGAATTAAAGGTGTCAGTTTAGAGCAGTGCAGGCCAGCACATCTTAAGCAGAAGAATTCGAAGCCAATTCCCATTAATTACGAGTCACATAATGACCATATGGTATGTTTTTCCATTAAAGACATTAGGAAAGGCCTATTGGGAAAAGAAATGTATTTTACTGGACTGAATAATAAAAGATACTGTCTCTTCCTACAATCTTGCTTGAGTCATATCCGTGTAGTTGCAACGATCTATAGAAAGTTAAGAATCCATTTTTAGATTCTTTGACACAATATATAACAGCAAAGCAAGCATGAAGCTTCCAGGAAGTGTGCTGCAGGGTACATGTAAGCTGAACATATAAGAAATTATAGCGGTTTGTACCCCTAAAAGTTCACGATAAAAGTCTAACGTCCATTTAAATTGTACCCTTGCTCCTTTGTTTCTGAGGTTAGTCATTGGTCATATCCAACTGGACGCACTAACCTATCACTTAACCTCCATAAACAACATTTGTACATTGAATGACATTAATTGAGATAACTAACATCTTTACTGCTATGGCACTTTCACAGTAACACTACTCCCTTTTGGCATGCATACAGCTGTAGGCCTTCCTGGGTCTCCCTGTTAGCTTAGGTAAAAGCATACTCAGAAAAAAACCTGAACTTACCTATGACCTTCCTGTCAATGCTAACATTGTAAGCACAAATACACTACACTATAGTTCTCCTAAAGAGTAAGGTGTATTAAAATTACTGTTTGGACTGTCTGCAGTTAGCCAGGCCAAAGAACAGGCTGCTTCTTGTACTTTTACCTACACCTTTTTCGTCAGCCTGTGGCTTAATGGAAAACTTATCTTAAGACCGAAAAGCTAGATTCAATTGTAACAAAGGACAGCTCTGAAATTAGGCTCAATACTTTATATTTTCAAGGCATTAGAAATGTAGTTTATCCATATATGGCATTTTTCACTATGAAATTTATAGACAAAATTATGTTCTCCATCCATTCCATCATGTTAGCAATTTGCAATAAAATATGCTATAGCAATGTTGGATTATCCCAAACCCAAAAGGTTTTGAAATCTAGAATGATTATATTAAGATATGCGATTATTAAATGCTTATCTAGGACATGAAAAAGGATTCAGCCCTGTCATGACAACATAGGGAAATTATGTTTAAAGCATGAAAATGCCTTTAGAATATTGTATTGCATTTTATTGCCATAAAACAGAAGGTTGTCTGGGAGTCTTGATGTTGCGTTTCCATCCCACACATTAGGGATGGGAGGAACATCCCCAGTTTCCTAAGGAGAGAGGGTTTTTGTGGTTGATCCATCTGTTGTTACTCTGCCCCATAGCTTTCAGGCCTATTGGCTGTACTCAGCTGCATTTAAATCATGTAGAAGTCTCAGATATGATCCTAAGAGGGTTTTTTACTGAAAAATTGATAGCTACATGGAGGGCAGACTCCCCAGCTTAATGACCCCCATGAGAAAAAAGCAAGTAGAATACAGGCATTTTATATAACCTGGTCAGCTGGCCAATCTGTGGATGGCTGCACAGTAACTGCAGCGTGTGCTGTCTATGCCCAGTGGGCATTTCAGGGGAACATGCAGCAGAGCTACTATTATGGGGTGGGCAGCAGAATTCGGGAGACAAAGAACTCAAAGCTGTAGGAATCCAACATTCATTGGTTCTGTTGCTCATAGAACAGCTTGAGAAGATTTATATTCTACATTTCTTTGAGGAATAATTCTTGGCTTGTGCAATAAATTACTACAGGATAAATGTATGAGAATATTAATAATGAAAGCATCTTGCTCTTCTATGCTGCAACCCATCAAAAGATCAAAATCTTGATCACTACCTGTCTCTTGTGAAGTTGGTAGCAGTGCTCATTTCATTCTAGACAAACAGAAGTGACATACAGCCACTGTGTCTGACTTGCTCGTGGCCGCACAGCAAAACCAACAGGGAGGGTTTCAGTAAAAACAAGCCTCACCATTTTTAACAGCAGCATGTGGATAACTGACATTCCTGTTGTCCTTGTTTAAGGGAAAGGAAGGACTTATTCAAAACTGGAGCTAGATGGCTGTATTCTGGTTGTAGTCTACTGAAATAATTGCTACCTGGAAGTAGCAAATATGTTGCTTGTTAGACCAGGTAGGTGATTCTGTTATTCTTGTAGAAGTCAGGTTTATAAAAGTCCCTTGAAATCATCTTGTTTCCTGAAGCTTTTTGAGTATCATACTTAAACTCGTTTTTATAGATGATGTCTTTTTATTACAGTCATGTGATACAGGGCTAGTTACTAAAATAAGCCTACACTAGCTATTCAGAGTGAAGTCAGAGATGAGGCACCTATTGACTTGAATAGAGCTGAGACTTTTTGTTAATACCTTAGTATAGCATTAAGTTCTGATTTTACAAATTCAGCTGTTAAGATATTAAAAGTTAAGGAAATTTCTTTCATCAGCTGGACAGGAACCTGCCCATGCTGCATGTAAAAATATTAATAGCCCTAAAATGTTTTCTGAGCTAACAGGAGGCTATCAGGGCCATGAGTTAGGGGCAGACTGGGCTGAGCCCTATTCTCCCCAACCCTCCTGGCTGCCTCTCCCTTGCTTGTAATGCCTGTCCTCACACATCTTGGCATTCTTGCCATGTTTGGGTTTCTTCAGTGGTCAGCTCCAGCATCAGTCTTTAGCTTGGCTCTCCACAGGAAGGTCACAAAGTCATTACGTAGGGCAGGTTGGGATCAAGGAGAGGCCATGTCTGAGAAACTGGCAGTGAGCCTAGAGCAGCCTGTGCTATGCTTTCTGTGGGTATTTGCAGAAGAGTGGGTGGAATACATCTCTCTGCTGGGTAGGAGTATCTGGCATGGCAGAAGTCAAGCCCACACAAGGTAGGTTGCCATCACCTTTTTTCTTTTTTTAGAAAGGGGAAGAGAAGACAAAGGGAAGTGAGGCTGTTTTGAGAGGGATTGCAGATCGGTTTTCTTCACCCTAGACCATTCATTATTTCAGGATTTTGCCCTCATTCTCAGGGTTGCAAGACCTAAATTACTGTGTATACATTAATAAATCAAATCATTGTAGACAGGGAGAGGATCCCCTGATACTGTGTAGGGATTGTAGCCAGTGATGTCTGGTTTTATGACTATACTGGCCTCAATGCTATTCATTCTGCATTGATACCAGTGTTAGAAAGAAAGTAATTATGCATATTTTAAATTTAACCTGTACTGTTTTTCTTAGCTATGTACACAGAACACATCCTTTCATCTCCAGTTTGTTTTGGGCATTCATAGTGGAAAATTAGCCAGAAAGAAAATAAAAAGTTTTCCTGTTTCCTGATGAAAACAGCCTTAGATGTCCTATGATTTGAGCAAGGTGTTGGACCACATGATCTCCAAAAATCCTTTCCAACCAAAATTAGTCTATGATTCTATGCCAGTCTCCTGTTTAGAAGAAATTGCCACTTCCCGTGGACCTGTGTGTGTTACGCACTTTGTAGCCACATGCTGATTGTTTTGTATTTCCAAGCTAGAGCTGCAGTTTTATGGGACTTTCGGGCTCCTGTACCCACAGAGGCTGTCAAGTCCAAAGTTGCTGCTCTGCCTAGACAGCAGTGTACACGAGTATGCATTGTATATTGGGTTGTCTACTGTTCAGAGATTCCTTGTAACACGAAAACTCGTGGGTGGCAGGGTGAAATGAGGACAGGATGACAATGTCCATAGCAGAAATACCTCCCAGTAATAGTTGTCATCTCCATTACTGTCAAATTAATTCTGAATTGTTGCCCATCATACACTGTTTAGCTTGAGGGAAGTGAAATGGTGGCTTTGCTTCTGTAGCAGAAATGAGAGTAGTTCAGCCCTCTGAGGAGCCTTGCAGAGTGGCAAAGGAAATGTCAAATATCATTTGGTCAAAGAGTATTTTTAAAGTCCTCTGAGGAACAGTCCTTGCTGTATACACTTTATCTCCACTACATATATAGAACAGAGAAACAGAAGGAGTTTTTTATTTAGGAAGTATCAGCTTTCAGACACAGCTGGGCACATTTAGAGTTGAGGCTACATTTGGACTGAGACTTAAGTTTTACAGACAAAATCTGCACCTTCAAGCAGCTAATACTTCGATTTGAGAGCAGAAATGAGCAGTAGATGGGACAACAGACTGAAATTCAGTATTAGCAGGCTCGATTTCAATAATTAACTTGTCATGTGACACTAGGCAAGTCCACTAGGCACTATCAACACTCCTCTAATCCAGCACAAAGAGAATCTCAGTGCAGCAGACCTTCTCGTCCAAACTAACTATTTCAATATTTAAACTCTTTGACAAAATCCAGGCACGTGTTTAGGCACTCTGATAAATGAGATTGCATTTCAATGAGTGTTAAGTATCTCAATAAATGAACATCTCTTGTCTAGAAAGCACTATGAAGCTGAATGCTACCAGACCTGTATGTCAACACCAGAACTATCTTAGATGTATGGAGTGTGAGACAATGATTAGGTCTTCTGGTCTATGATGTTACTGGTGTACTGTACAGAGAGAATTAAATGTTTAAGAGTTATGACTCTTAGTCATACTTGGGGTGATTACACAAAACCTGGATTATTCTCTGGGGTCAAGCAACTGCTATTGTTGCTTAAGGCTTCACAGATTAATGGTCATCCTCCATCTTGCAAAATGACCTTAAAATTGCAGTCAAAAAGGGAACTTAGAAATTATGATGACAGTCTGCACTAATTACTCTGTGTGCAAGTAGGTACAAGTAGTTTACTACATATGCATTCTACATGCCTGGCTAAAAACAATGCAAGAGTCTCAGGAGGAGCTGGTGAGAAAACAGCTAAGGGGAGCCCAGGTGCAACTGGTAGGGTCACCTCAAGGAGAGAGCAACCCCTGTAATTCCTGGCACGGAGTTTAGAGACTCTATGGATTTTGCCCTCTCCGTTGGTTTCTTCCCTGGGCTCATAATGGTGGCTGTGTGGCTCCCTGTGGCCAGAGGGAGAATCACTTTTTCTGTGGTGAGCAACTTCGGCGAAGGTTTTCTTTGTTGGGTCGCTTTGACATAATTCTAGGAGGTGGCATTGTAACTTTTGGCTGTTAAATGCTTCAGTCTATTCCATATAAAGTTGTGGAGCATGACTAATTAATATAATAATCACCTCTAGCAGAGAACACATTAACTGCCTGAACTCTCAGGACTTAGAAGATCAGAGAGAACAAGTTGGAAGATGCTGAGAAATTGAATTAGCAGATTCTCAGAATGGCAGCCAGTAAGGGAGTTCATGCACTCATGTGTGGTCAGGGATGAGCTCCGTGCCCCGGGGACCCAGGCAAAGCTGCTGTCTTCTCTGGGATTACATCATGTGGGTACTTCCCTGAGGACAAGAACGGAATGAGCACTGGAGCGCTCCGGAGCCCTGTATTTATTCGAACTAATATTCTGTTAATCAAATGATCTAATTAACTAAACATGCATTTGACCACAAAAATGTTATTTTTAGCTAACATTGCAAACCTACATCAGGGTTGCTTCTTCTTCTCACTAAACTCTGCATCTATTTTCTACAAAATTGCCCTATTTTTCTGATTTAAATCATCGGTAACCTGCATGGCTGTTCTTGAATTTTGAACCTCAGAGCCTGTTATGTCTCTTCATCCTTTTTAATGATGAGATAAGCTTCTAACAGAAAGACAGATAGAAGTAATCAGGTTCTTTGAAACAAGTTGTAACCAACAATACAGGTACAAGTAAAGTTTTCTTTCCGTTTTCAGGTAGAAAAAGAGGGTGAAATTACAGATCAATGTGATCCACAAAATTACATTCCACTTTGGATTTTTATTACAGATTTCCAGGCTTCAGGCTAAGCTTGAGATGACACTGAAATCACCAAAATGGAAACAAATAAAATAGTCTCAGATTCTGAGCTTTGGCCCCTCCAAAACTGAATGAGGTATCGTAGAAATCAGATTTCACATTCAGAGAGAGAAAGTCTCAATGGCCTTAAGTATTTGTTTGTTGCATACCACAATAATTGTTATCATCTTAATTTTGCAGACTTGGGGACTGTGGACTGCCTGAGGTGCCAGCAGCCACTACTCTAAACTGTTTCTTTTATACTGTAGCCACTAACAATATATCGCCCTACTGTGTGACATCGCTGCAACATTTTGTCGCATTCTCAGTTTCCAGAAGGATGATAGCAATCTGGAAAAGAAACCCCATGATCAAAGGCTGCACAGATGGTTCTGTAACAGCTGATAGGTAGCCACGGTTGTTGATGAGTATTTTAGAGGTGACAGACAGCAAGGGCAAAGAAGAATTACCGTCAGCATTTAAAGGGACTCTGCCTGGCCACAAAATAATCCTGATGAAAGAAACGCTTCAGAAACTTTTCCAGCACTGAGATTTCTTAAACAGGAATAAATTCCCCAAAAGACAGGGACATCTCTTTCTCCATTTTTTTTTAAAGACAATTTTAAAACTGTGCTGTGCAGTAGCTTTCAGAAAATATGACCCTGGAAATAGAAATCTCTTGAATGTCTTGCACAAGCTATTTGCTGTGTGCTGCTGTGAATAATTACAGAATTACCTTCTGTTGTAACGTGGAACGTGTAGTGTCTTGTAGGAAAGAGCTCGGGTTGTAACAAGTAATAACCACAGTTCCTATCAAGTTGACTTTTGACAGAGTACCAGTCATGTATCACTGCAAAGTGCAGAAGAGGCTTACTATGGAGGCTGTTTGACACAGCAGGCAGGTCTTCAAGGTCCATTAAGAAAAGCCTTGATAGGCACCATGAGGCCAAAGCCATCAGCTAGTGACTCTGTTCATACCCAGGAATGCTCCTGGGTCCAGGTCCAGTCAGTGAGTCTGGGACTGCAAGACATAAGCATGCCCAGCAGCTGAGAATGGTGCCCAAGGCATCGTGACATGTGTGGCAGAGGCTTATTCAGGAGCCTGCAGCTACCTGGAGTCCTCCAGGAAGAGCGTTACAGATCTGAGCCTGCAGATTGCACCTCTTTGCTATGCTACCACATATAAAAGCTCAGCCACACAGCCCTCCCATTTACTGCTGCAATGCATGTCAGCAGCAGCAGGAGGCAGGCTATGTACCACCTGGACATGCTAACCAGCCAGACTATCCCAAATTATTGGATGTATGATTAGACAGTTGTCGTTGGAGATGAGCGTGGTTTGAGTCTTGGGTATGTGTGAAAAAAATGAATTTCATATAACTTCAACATGAGAACCCAGGGCAGCAGTTGGGGAGACATTCTCTTGGACCTTGACATATCCAAGACTACGGCCTTCCCCATAACTCCAGCAGCAGGTTGACCAAGGTGACTGTCAGATTCGAAGGACAACAGGTTTCTGAACACAAAGGCGTCCTTAAAGAATGAAAGAGGTACTGTTACTCTACCAGCAGAGATTTTTAAGGCAATTGGGCCTTTCAGCAACCTGGGGGCTGCCACCCAGAAGACATCTAGGCAGCCAGCATCTTTTACACAGAAGATGTTTCACCAGCTTGGAGGCTTTCATGATGGGCCTTGGGGTCTTTCAGGTAGGCAAATAATTTCATCAACTTTCAGCTGTCTTGGGAGGAGATGGAGGAGTTCCTCCCCAGAAACAATCTCTGAACCCCAAGACAACCTTAAGGCCTTTACCGAGTGATGGGCTCAGGAGTGGGAGTGAAGCACCAGCAAGCCACTTTTCATGTTTCCCAGTTATCCTTAGCAGTGGGATATGACAACCAGATTCTGAGACAATGCTTTCAATCATTAAGCAATGAATGACAAGGACTGAAGTTGGTTTAGGATGCTGTCTTAGGAGCTGGTCCTAGCTCCAAACTTCACACAGTCATTCCTGATGCATTTAGCCTCTTTAGACAGTTCTGCTCTTTTTATAGGTGCCCTTGCTCTGTTTGAGGGCCCACTGCATGCACAGACAATTGAAGCATAGCCACCTGCCAACTGTATTGAATATAGAATCATAGAATCATAGAATCATTAAGGTTGGAAAAGACCTCTAAGATCATCAAGCCCAACCGTCAACTAGCACCACCATGACTCCTAAACTAGGCCCTGGAGTGCCACGTCTACACCTTTTTTGAACGCCTCCAGGGCTGACGACTCCACCACCTCTCTGGGCAGCCTGTTCCAATGCCTAACCACTCTTTCGGTAAAGAAATTCTTCCTGATGTCCAGTCTAAACCTCCCCTGATGCAACTTGAGGCCATTTCCTCTCATCCTATCGCTAGTTTCTTGGGAGAAGAGTCCAACACCCGCTTCCCTACAACCTCCCTTCAGGTAGTTGTAGAGAGCTATAAGGTCTCCCCTCAGTCTCCTCTTCTGCAAACTAAACAACCACAGTTCCCTCAGCCGCTCCTCATGAGACTTGTTTTCTAGACCCCTCACCAGCTTCATTGCCCTTCTCTGGACACACTCCAGCACCTCAGTGTCCTTCTTGTACTGAGGGGCCCAAAACTGAACACAGTACTCGAGGTGCGGCCTCACCAGTGCCGAGTACAGGGGCACGATCACTTCCCTACTCCTGCTGGTCACACTATTCCTGATACAAGCCAGGATGCCGTTGGCCTTCTTGGCCACCTGGGCACACTGCCGGCTCATGTTCAGCCGGCTGTCGACCAGCACCCCCAGGTCCTTTTCTGCCGGGCAGCTCTCCAGCCACTCTTCCCCAAGCCTGTAGCGTTGCATGGGGTTGTTGTGACCAAAGTGCAGGACCCGGCACTTGGCCTTGTTGAACCTCATACAGTTGGCCTCGGCCCATCGATCCAGCCTATCCAGATCCCTCTGCAGAGCCTTCCTTCCCTTGAGCAGATCGACACTCCCACCCAGCTTGGTGTCATCTGCAAACTTGCTGAGGGTGCACTCAATCCCCTCATCCAGATCATTGATGAAGACATTGAACAAAACCGGCCCCAGAACTGAGCCCCGGGGAACACCGCTCGTGACCGGCCGCCAACTGGATTTCACTCCATTCACCACCCCTCTCTGGGCTCGGCCATCCAGCCAGTTTTTTACCCAGCGAAGAGTATGCCCATCCAAGCCGTGAGCTGCCAACTTCTCCAGGAGAATGCCGTGGGAGACCGTGTCAAAGGCCTTACTAAAGTCCAGGTAGACAACATCCACAGCCTTGCCCTCACCTACTAGGCAGGTCACCTGGTCATAGAAGGAGATCAGATTGGTCAGGCAGCACCTGCCTTTCATGAAGCCATGCTGACTGTGCCTGATCCCAATATGTCCCTATTAGCTGTTTTACTTATGCACTCTGAGCAGCTTCTAATTTCTGATGGTGTAGCCCAGCCTTTCCAGGAAAGCCTGACAATAGATAATTTTATTTGGCTATAAAACTACCCTGTGTTGCAGTGACTTTTTTTTCCCTGTGTTCTGTCACAGGGCTGAGGGCAAATAATCCTACTGAATGGGTAATCCCCCAGAAAGTGATATCAGCCCTGAGTAGAGATCTTTCATGCAGCAGGTTCTCCCTCTGGTCCCAGGTATCTCCAGGTAGCTTTTGACATTGTTGGACTTGCTGAGTGCCAAGATAACTCTGCCCTGAACATGACAGGAACAGCTTCATTGACCTGGAAAACTACAACCTGTTTCTTCTCTTCCACTTGGAGGATTAACCTTGAACTTCTGATGCCTGCCACCAGCAGCTAAGTCTCACTGTTTGGCAATTTGTGGTGGGTAGCATGAGTCACAGTGCTATGACCTTAGTGCTGAGCCTGCTTGATGTCTATGGCTATACAGAAACTGCAAAAGTTTTCCCATCTATGATCATAGGTGTCCTTAGCTGAAGAATGACAGCATTCTGAGTCTGATTTCCCAGTCCTAGCCTCACACCTCTTCTCTGCAGTGAGCTTAATGTATGTCTAGGCAACACATCAGTGTTGGCTCTGAAAGGATAAATCAGGCTGTTGCTACAGGATGGCACTCAGGATCATGGGTGAAGTACAGAAAAGTCAACTACACTGTGAGTATTGGAGAATCCTACATTAAAGGGCTGTGCTGGTTTTAAGAAACAGCCCGACCGGCTCCCGCTGAAGGCAACCAAATTTTTCGTTGCACAAGAAATATATATACTTTTGGTTTGAAGTGCTCCTTCTCAAGATATTCCTATATGAACAAAATTTGAAGAATAGGACAAGATTTCATAACCATATTGGATGTATCAGTCCTGCAATAGCTGGCTTCCTGTTTTCTCCAGTTAATCTGAATGCATTACGTCTGTCTTTTCCACAATGAGTTCCACTCAGAACTTAGTGCTCCCTAGGCAAGAGGTCATATTAATGTCATTAAGTTTCTTCCTGGAAGCCTCCTACAGCAATAAGGCTTAAAAATTGTGAGGAAAAAAGTAAGGTGGCGACCTTGCTCTTTAAAGACTTATGTCTAACCACTATATTTGTTGATTGTTTCAAATGAGGACAGCTGAAAATGTTTAAACATATTTGAGCATGAAAGCAAAATTTGTTAAACCGCATCTGTCAGGTGCCAAATGTTCTACAGGCATCTAAAATAGATGGGCCCTTGCTTGCTCATAAAGTTTAAGCCAGAAAGAAACATGCTCTCATCTGGTCTAACTTCCTGACTAGAAGATTTCACCCTGCTATTATGGATAGAACTTAATAATCTGTATATGGTTTATCTTTCAAAAAGAAACAGTCCTGATTTGTAAACATAAAAAATCAGAGAATCTCCACTCACCTTAGTTGTCTGCTCCTAAGGTTACTTGCTCTCTCAGCTAAAAATCTGTGCCTTTTCCTCTAATTTGTCTGACTTCATCTTCCGAAAATCAGTTCATGTTATGCCTTTCTCCATTAGTCTGAAGAGCTTGTAAGCACCAGGCATTTTCTCCACATGAAAGCACTTACTCACTATAATCACCTTACTGTAATATAAGTAGAACTGGATTTCAGTTTGGTTTCCGAATAATAAATGACAGATTAAAAAACCATGTAGTTCTGTAAGCAATGGGGCTAATGAAGTTTGTTTGCCTGTGGATTTGTATCTCATAGTTAGATTCTCTGGTGTCTCAAGAGCACACATTAGTCAAAGGTTTTCCCAGCAGTGAACCCATTCATCATCATCACCACCATCCATGTGGATTCTCTGGTCTAATAATATAGTTGAGCACTTTAGGATGTTTCTTCCCTCTCTGCTATTCTTGGAACTTGTAGGAGGGGAAGGGATATAGAGACTGATAGAAATATATAGGTCATGTGATCAGTTAAGTTCCATTTCCATAGGGAACCGGCCAAAAAAACAGTTCTATGCAAAGTAAACACTGGCTTTTAAACCTTTGCAGGGGAAAATGCCACTCCAGATGGTTGCATTTGAACTGTCTCATTTTTAAAATCTTTTTTCGGTATTGTCATTGGGAAACCCACATACCAGGATCCCCACTAAGGCAATGGGTGTTACAGTTACTCCGAAATTCAGATCTTTCCTGTTGAAAATCAGGCAGCCAGTTTCTTGTAATTTGAGCTTAGGGACACTGGGGAGTTCTGTGCCATATGGTACCAGAATATTTGTCTTCTGCCAAAAATTTCTGTCTCCCCATCCTCTGCTCCAACCACATGGCCTTTTTTCCTTAACAGTCAATTACATCAGATATAACTGATATTTTTGGCACAGTAATTTATTCATCTCCTCAAAGCAAAGGATTGTTATGAGGTTTCTGCATGTTTCTACATGCGGCTACAGTGTGTCATGTACTTGTACTGTCAAGAGTCCCAACAGTGACAGGTGCCACCTGTTAAAACACTGCTACAACTGTTTATGGATCTTGCTTCATGGAAAATACTGTCTCTAACCCATCTATCTAATGCACTTGTAACCTTTAACACTACAAAATCTGAATGTGTATTATGGGCAGTGCCCAAATAAGACTGGGCATTGTAATTTGAGATCAGGATGGTATGCAAACTGATTCCTTTGGTATCTGCTACAAAAAAATACCTGAAGCAGGTATTCTACTTGTAATAGATAACTAAAGCTTTCTCTTCTCCATCTGCTACTAAATAAGCAAAATGTAGGACTGATGAGGACTAAACTCTGCCTTTGTCTAAAAAGAATAGGAATAGGGATGGCACTGTGTCTCTGCTGGCAGTCAGTTTTAGAAATTTGGTCAGTGAGTGCATGCTTCAGCCAAAGGAATTATGGTGGGAATGAAGCTGGAGAGGGCTTGGCTGTCCTCCAAGCTTAAAAGCTGCGTTATCAAGACTTTGCAGAAGCTGTTCCATCATTAAAGAGTGCCCCAAAGTACATTGAAGCCTTCCATTTGAAGGCTCTGCTGCCTGTCTTCCCAGGCGTGGTGGCTTGTAAGGCAGGAGATATTTGGCAGCAACTGCCCGCTATCTTACTGTCTCACTACCTTCTGAGTGTACAGAAAGGTAGTGGATTCAGAGTAAGCCTGAACTGCATGACATTCTGCAGGTGTGATGACCTGGGAGAGAACGTGGAAGAGATTTTGCCATCATTATTAGTGATTTCACTTTAATGTTTAATGTGATTTCTGTGCATTTTTCTCCTACAGGAGAAATAAGGCAGAGGAAAATCTATTATTCTTATGGATAGCATGGGTCTATAGACATGGGGGGTTAGAGAAATAATGACTGGCCTGGTAATGAAAATATCTGTGACAATAATGGTGCATGTAGATGTGGTGATGGCTGTACTCAAAAACATCTCTCCCAATATATCTGAAGGGACTGTAAGTACAAATAAGTTCACGGAAAAACATTTGAGACTGACTGTGCCACAATAAGAAAGCCTAAAATTGTTGCTTTTTAAAAAATTAGGCAGCTCAAGTCAGAAAAATATTTACTTATTGTATCACTTAAAGCATTTTTTGTCAAATATTTTGAGAGGTACTACCTATAAACTTTAATCTGGAAGGTAAGTATATTACTTCCCTTTCAAAAGAAGAGAAATTGAGGCATAGATCTTAAACTTGTCTGCTTTCCTAGGAATGAGTTAGTAAGTGAGCCCAGAACAGAAATCACAGATTGTCATACTAGAGTTCTTGCTTAGAGACGATTCCAATTCTTCAGATTTTGACAAATTTAGGATTTAAGGTTACTCAGGAATTTCACTTTTGAAGTTCTGTGCACCTCAAAATATCAATCTCTTAATCAGTTTAAATAGTGGTCTTAAAGATCAATTCAGGCACTTTCTGTTCTTAAGGTAAATTAATACTATTTTGAAAATTAGCATATATATGAAGACATATATAATAGATAGGGCTGTTAGTTTCATTTCAAGAAACAGAGCTAAGTAATTATATACTTTCAAAATGTCCAGTCATGTATTGTATTTAAATATTCCTTTACAGAATGTAAGGAATGGATAAAGCAAATCTGGAGTCAGTAGAATTCATATGCTCCCTGCTCTGAATGCAAAAATGTGTCTTTTCTACTCTCCTCAGTCTCCTCCTCATTAATTCCCTTGCTGTTAGCTTTTTGTTTTTTTCAGTGCTTCACGCAAAAACTTAACCTGCTGCTGAATTTATTTCATGTGGGTTTATGTTTTCCTCATTTTAATGGTTTGTAATGCAAAACCATAAAGGTACAGCTGCTGCAATGAACTCCTCTATTGAAGCTTGCCTGCTGCACACATTGCTTTTGGAGTCTAACTTGGCTTTCAATCCTGACATTACAAAAAACGAAAAGTAGCCTGGTGTTAAGCACTATAATTAATGCTTCTAAATTTTGTTCCTTCGCTGTCCTGTTCACAGCTGTGTTGTGCAGAACTTCTTCAATGAACATGTTCTTTGTTTCCTTCCCAAACCAGCAGAGGAAAAATACTAAGAAATCTTACCCTCTGGTACTTTTTAGACAGTGCTTCTGTTTAATATCCCAACATTTTATATGTTTTTGTTAATCCTAGATATGAATTTTGTCATTAAAGTCAGCAATTAGAAAATTAGAAAAAAATGGTGTCATCTGTGTACAATAATCCTGGGTAAATGTAAAATTTCTGTGCATAGACCAAATGAGAGAAGATAAGAAAAAACCCCAACATTGTGCATAAAGCCATGTAAGGACAAATGCAATTGAATATTAAAAAACCCAAAGTACTTACGTGGTGAAAATGAACTAAAATAAAACACTCATGTCTCAGTCACTCCGATATTTACAATTCCTCTTGTTGTCATTTAAAAGCATTCTTAAGATCCCTTACCTTGCTAATATTAGATTCTCAATTCCTCCTTGTTTGCTGGAAGACTTTGGCACATTTCTGAGATCCTGGAATATGATTTTACCCATCTTTCACCTCTTTGAAGAGAAAAGACAAGGTTTTTCTCAAATATTTTTCTAATTATTTTAAAATTTATTTATAAAGTACATTTATTTTTCATTATTCATCCTCTTTCTGTGTTTATTTTCAGTACTTTTCCTACTGAGCTTCTTTTCTATTTCTGAACCTGTACTTCCATACAATTTTCTCTGATTGGCTAACAAAAAAAAAGTTGCCAGAATCATAATTTAATTTGCTACCGTACTTTACAATATTTTTTTGCTATTAATCTGTATAATTATACTGGGTTGGACTCTCACAGCAAAGTGTTAGCCATTTATTTTTACTGATTTCCATGCGCAAAAAAAAAATACCTAAGAGAAATATCAAATTACCTACCATATTATTTATCTTCAGCATTTAATATTTTGTCGGATAACTAGGCCCTGGAATAAGGGAAAAGGTACTCCTTTTGTGACAGATGTCACAAAAATTGACAAACTTTGGCGGAGAACTACAGAATAACTTTTTTGTGTGTTTGTTAAGTTTTGGGAAATGATTAGTGAAATTTGATGTAAAAAAAGCAGAATAAAATATTAGAAGCAGTATTATAAATAGCCTATTGAAAACTATTTGGTAGCTTTCAAAGACCTGAAGTTAGCACATATATTTTCAAGACTAGAAATCTAAGAGTTGCTCCTGAACTAGAGATGAGAGTTGGAAATACAATACCTGACAAAAAGGGACCCCCATTTCAAACTTGATATGTATTTTTGGACTCATTGGACTCTGGGTTCTCTTATATGGCCAGCGTGAAAATCAGAAGGAAAGAAAATGGAGTGCCTACTGAAATTTTAATGACCACTTTTAGAAATGCATTTTTCTCAAAATTACCCAGCTCTTAAAAAATAAGTATAATCAGAAGCAAAATGACTGTGCTACTGGGTTTTGGAGCATGACATTTTGACATTTCTCTGATTCAAACCATCATTTCTAAGGAAACTTTCAAGATAGTCCCTAGACAAAACACAGTATTGAAAACCTACTCCATTTCTTTTGAAATATAAAGGTTCCCATTGATAACAGTGGGAATGTGTGATGACCTTTTGCTAATTTGAAAGTACAGAAGTTTGAAACGGAGATATTTGAAACCAGAAATGAAGCTTACAGCCTGAATAATACGTACTGTACTTTTTGTCATTTTTATTGCATAATCCCATAATTTATTTACCATGCTAATGGTGTATGTGAGGACTTGCTTTTAAGGTAATTAAAATCAGTGATAAAAATGAACCGTTTAAAACACCCTGTTACTCATTAACAAAACTAAAATGTCTTTACACTGTATAATTCATTTGCTCGTTTTTTCCTGTAACGAATAGACATTATCTACAGATAGAAAGCTATAGGATTTTT
The DNA here is from genome assembly GCA_013389945.1 of Fregata magnificens. Lineage (NCBI taxonomy): Eukaryota > Metazoa > Chordata > Aves > Suliformes > Fregatidae > Fregata > Fregata magnificens. Next base: position 165,033 of record WAAD01026556.1, on the reverse strand, counting down.
ATAATGGATAACAGGAGCTTTTGTGCCTCCTGATGATGAAAGTAAAGGCTTAGATTTTTCTAAAGACTAATATAAGAATATTTCATAAATATTCAGTAATAGCATGACACCTATCCCCCTCAAACCTTTTTCAAAGCCTGAAACAAAATGGGGAAATGATTAATGAGACCATGTGGAGATGCAATATGAGAAACTACTCTGTCCTACTGCTGAATTTCTAGGTCAACAAATACAACTGTTCCCTTTTGCACCTGATTCAGGCATAATACATGCGTGTTACAATTCTTTGCTGGTTCAGTCATAGCCTCTTCCACATGGAGAGAGATTAAATGGAATCCAGAACTGCACTCTGGTCTCGCTCCATAATTATCCTAAATGATGCTAGAAAATATATGACATGCTGCTTAGAATTTCTGTAATGTTAGTTAGTATACTGTGGTGTTATTTAGTGTCATTTAATGTAACCATAATAATTACTGGTTCAACTTTTGGATATGGACCCATGCATTCCGATTTTCAAATTTACATTTCAGGCCATTACATTATTTGGTTTATTTTCAAAAGGTGTTCGTGTATGGTATAACACAGGCGTTTGTGTGTGGTGTAACAGTAAAGCTGCCATGACTTTCGGAGTTTTCAATGACTAATTTCTTGAAGAATCAAGAGGAGTTTTCCTCATTGGTTTTAAAGGGCAATTTTCCAGAACAAATGTCTATTACTTTAAATAGCTTGAGTTTTTTAAACACATCTCAATATTAAAAAACTCTCTGTTAAGATCTTCCAATTTCCTACCGGTATCTGTTCAAGAAACGTAAGTATTTCAGGAAAGGGGATCATTTATTGTTATTTTCACTGGAAAAACGTCCCTCGCCGAGGAGCTACGAATACGTTACCTGCTCCCGCCTACAGGCCTGACGGTTTACCCAACCCCGCCACCTGCCCACCGCCCGCTTTTGGAACGGCGCCGACCCGCGGGGGCGAGGGGGGGACGGGGACAGCCCCCGTGCAAAGGCGGGTCTAGGTCTGCTGCTGGGAGGGTCGGGGCGGTGACCACCCCCCCCTTGTAGTTAAGAGGGGAACCCCAAGGGACCGGCTGCTGGTAACGTCAGAGCTTGTTCTCCTCAGAATACCTGAGCAAAGGAAACCAAACGCCGTCGAGCTGGCGGAACCCCGAGAGGCCGCCCGGTGCCTCACCCGGTCTGCGGGGAAGGACGGACACCCGCNCGCCCGCAGGGTGTCCCCCGCAGCCGCCGGCGAGGCGGGAGGTAGCACAGCCCAGCTCTCGCGATGGCTCCCTGACGCCGCCGCCCGGCCGTTGTAACGGCCGTAACCCGGCCGCCGCTGTTTACGGCGGCGTAGCCAATGGGAAGGCGGGGCGCGTGGGCGGGGCTGCGAAGCCCGGCCAATGGGAGGGAGGGGCGGTGCGTTTAAACAGAGCGGGTGCCCAGCCAAGGTCCCCCGGGAGGTTGTGGCGGTTGCGTCGCTATGCCCGGCCGCCCCGGCGACTACGAGGTGCTGCTCACCATCGGCGCCGGGTCCTACGGCAAGTGCCGCAAGGTGCGCCGCAAGGCCGACGGCAAGGTGAGGCGGCGGCGGTGGTAGCAGCTGCGGTGGGGGCTGAGGCACCGCTCTGTTCGTCGTGCTTCCTCCTAGCGTGCCGTTGCTGTCGGTTTCAGCTGGGTGCTGGCGGCTCTCCGAGATAAGCGAGTGGCTTTGAAAGCGCCTCGTGGCCCCTGCAGAGCTCTGGCTAGTGTATAAGTCACTCCCTAAGGTGTTTTGGTTTTTTTTTTCCTCCCTAGATCTTGGTATGGAAGGAGCTTGACTACGGCTCCATGACAGAGGTAGAGAAACAAATGCTTGTTTCGGAAGTGAATTTGCTTCGTGAGCTGAGACATCCGAATATTGTCCGGTATTACGATCGGATCATTGACAGAAGCAGCACAACCCTGTACATCGTGATGGAGTACTGCGACGGGGGTGACCTGGCTAGCTTAATTGCAAGGTGCACAAAAGAAAGGCACGTGACATCGGTTTGTGGCAATTCTGGAGTATCTAGCATAAAGTGTCTTGGGCAATCAAAAGAAACAGCTCGAAGTGAAATGTATCTCTTCTTAATAACTTCTGAACAACTTTGGTTCTCATCCTTTGGACCCAACAACTTTTCCAAAATGTGAAAGGGTTGTACAAAATTACAACACCGACAAGGAATTGTGCTCGTGAATGCACCAACTGATTGGATGTTTATGTCCAAATAGTGAAAAAAAACCCTGAGCTCTCTTATGAGGCAGAAGCTATTGAAGGGTTTCTGGATGCAATGCTATGCATGGCGTTGAAAACGTTAAACAGCTCTTGCAGATAGGTAGCTTGACCTGTGGATTCTTCTGGCTTGCCCATCAGTAAAACCACTTGTACCCTACTTTTTGTTAGAACACCAAAATACATGAAAGGGAAAAGTGGTTTTGAACATGATGTTAAAAACTACTTTATGTGCTTGCATATAAAGCTTGTGGAGACACCAAGTTGATAAGACTTCACCTTGGTCTAACCTTAGACTTAGCAGCCTACTTATTAAGTATAATATCGGTTTTCACATTCTTAGGTTAAATAAGTACATGACACCACATGTGTTGCTTTGTGAGAATAGTCTAAAATGGTACTGCAGCTGCCCCAAAACATACCAGTATTTTCATTTTAGGAAGGTTATATTAAATATCAGTCCTGTCTTGGCTCTATTGTTGTATATTGCTTATAACACTTTTAGAAACAGCTGACAATATACTGTTATCGTAAGTGGCAGATCTCATCACAAAAGTGTTACAGTGATGTTTGTGTTGTAAGTAATGGACATGCTATCTATATATTTGTTAGACCCTTTAGGGGAGGAGGGGAATATTATGGGGATTCTGCAAAAAAAAGTCTAGATGTCTTCCAACCTATTTGGAGTGATTTTTTTTTTTAAATTCCATTTTTAAAATAGCATATGTAGATGCCTGTTGCCCTTAGTTTTTTATACAGGTGCTGCGGTTGATTCAGTGATGTTTTATAGCAGTAGCATTAAAAAACTTACAGAACTAAGAGTTGCAGCAACTACTTAAACTGATGTATGCTCAGAGGATACCTTTGTTAAACGACGTGTTCATCTTTCAGGCATTACTTGGAAGAAAGCTTTGTTCTCCGAGTCTTGACTCAATTGACATTGGCCTTGAAGGAGTGTCACAGACGGAGTGATGGTGGAGTCACTGTGCATCGTGACCTAAAACCAGCAAATGTCTTTCTGGATGGCAAGCAGAATGTGAAACTTGGAGATTTTGGACTGGCTAGAATATTGCACCATGACACCAGCTTTGCTAAAACATTTGTTGGAACTCCATACTACATGTCTCCAGTAAGACCTCCCTTCTTTGTCTTATATTCCCTCTTGTCCCTCCAAGATCTGTTTTCTGCAGTGTTGGTCTCAGAGTTGAGAACGTCTGGGAGGTTTTAATGAAGAGTTACTAGTCTTAAATGCAGGTGACTTTTTTCATAGACTGTATATGTTCTGGAGACAAGGTTATTTTGCAGTTATTTTCATCTCCTTCCTCACACCATCACAGCCTTCTAACTAAGGTTCTTCACTCTAAGTTTTGATATATTCTTGGAATATTAGAAATGTAAGGTAGTTATGTTGGAGTATCTTGTTCTTAAAAAGGAACAGGGAAGCTAGAGCGCTTTTATGTTTCATAGTGTTCAGGTAAAGAGCTTATTAAATTACTTCTTGATGGTAGGATTTTAATTTGTAGTGGAAATAAGAAAGAAGGAGTTATTTCCCCGATACGGTGCATTTTGTGTGGGAAAGATTAATGTTGACTGAAATAAGGAGTTGTATCAACTGAAGATTGGTGTAACACTTCAGTTTTCTACAGCGTAGTACTCCATAACTTGTTAAAATCCTGCTAGTAAGAGTAGCTGTGGAGGTTAATTAAGACAGAATTTTAAAAGTAACCCCAACAAGTAATAGTTTAATTCAGGTTTGAACAGTAGCTGATTATCCTGCAATAGTAGTACAATGTCTTAGTTAATAAACTGAAGATTGTTCTCTTTCTTTAGGAACAAATGAACCACATGTCATACAATGAAAAATCTGACATCTGGTCTCTAGGATGTCTCCTGTATGAATTATGTGCTCTCTCGTAAGTATAGTAGTGTGGTAATGAATGCAGAAACATAGCTGTTAATGCATTTATGATTAAATTTTGTATAGATGAAAGCTTAAAGGTTTCAGAGGCTAGTCCTAGATTTTTATTTCTCTATTGGTCTTGACATTAGGTAGTCAAAACAAACCTTTGATTGCAGTTTTTTTCTTAGTCTGATACTTTTTTTTAATGAAAATAAGTCCTGTAAAACTAGTGAAAGAATCCAAGAAAAACGTTCTTCTTCAGGCCTCCATTTAGAGCTTACAACCAAAAGGAGTTGGCAGAAAAGATAAGGGAAGGGAAGTTCAGACGAATACCATATCGTTACTCAGAGCAGTTGAATGAACTTCTCAAAGAGATGCTGAATGTAAAGGTAAGAATCAATTACTAATTTTTCCACCTGTAATTTGAACTAGTACTGAAATGCTAGTTTTCCTTCTCAATAATGAAACAAACTGATCTGAAGTAGTGGTTGCTATCACTTTGTCACTGGCAATATCACTTGTAGGAGAAGGAGGGAGGAATTGTGCTTTGAGTCCATTAAACAAAGGCAGCAGCTCAAGTGTTATGCCAGATTCACAAGATGAAAAAAGGCTGTCTCAATACTGGCTTATACAGAATTTCCTAACAACATGCTTAACAAGGTCTTGTAACTTCAAGGTTAAAATGGTGCCGGTGTGTTTGGAAGTTGGAAGGGGTGGTTTTGTCTTCATTTTTGGATTTTGCTTTATATGGCTAATGTATAGCTTGCCCCCCATGGCTGGCATGGGGGCGTTGAGAAGAGTACTGCGTGGGACAACAAAGCTGTAACAAGAACCCATGTCTCCAAAAGGCACGGATCCTTCAGGAATCAAGTGACAGGTAGAGATGCAGAGTGTTAGCTCCAGAACCTACTGACAATTGCCTCTGTAGGCTCACCACCCCATTCTGGCTCTGAATGGAGTGGGTGCCTGGGCTAGGAGAGCCAGACTTGCAGCTTCTGGAGGTGAAGGCTGGTAACAGCCTTCCCCTTCAGCTTTTTGTCATCTGGTTGCGCTATGCCTTCCTAACTCCATTTTTCTCCAACTTCTCCTTTACTGTATAGCACCTCTGCTGGTTTCCACCTGAGGTGGGTCTTGCTTGGGACTCCCTGGCCTTAATGTTTCTTGGTTACAGATGGAACCTGTTGGTAATGTCTTTCCTTTAGGATTATTGCCGACCTTCTGTTGAAGATATTCTGCAGCACCCCTTGATAGCAGACTTGGTGACAGAAGAACAAAGACAAAATTCTGATAAAAGAGGCCGGCAATCATGGGAGCCAGAAAGGCTGCAGCATTCAGATGCTGTGGTGAATGAGCTGAAACGGAAGGAACAACAGTTACAGGAGCGAGAACAATCCATTAAAGAGAGAGAGCAACGTTTGGAACGTATGATATTCCACTTTGGGAAGGGGGTGGCAATGGGATTCTGATTTAAAAGACTAAGTGCAGAGAAAGGAAATGTAGACAGTTTTAAAAACCCTTATTTTAATGCGCTACTATATCGTACTTCTGCATTCACTACTAGAATTCTGTTTAAAGACTAAAACAAGAATGCTTGGGCTTACTCATCCATACTATTTCTTGGTTTAAGTTACTAAGATATAATTCGTAGTTTGGCTATAGAAGTCTGGTTTGGGAAGATTATTAAACATGAGTGGCAATTAGGAAAGTACACAGAAAAATAGAGTCTGAATATATTGTTCTGCACTGTGCAGTGTAGGTTGCTTTTCATCTACTCTGTGTGAGTTAATATTGGCTATACTAATGTGTAACCTAAGGTGAGCCTGATGTTGGAGCAAAATATACTTGAGTGAACTGTCAACTGCTTTTATAGAAGCTGCACCCTACAGGTAGCTTGCCTGTGAAACTGTATAGATGGCTGGTCCTCAGGTGTTGGGATTTCCTGCCCACATAAAATACCTCTTTACATATGCAGTAGGCTCTGTAATACAGATTTTAACCATATATATTGTTTTATGAGCTTGAATAACAGCTGCTGCTGCTGTAAACAGGGTATTTAGTCATAGCTGAATTATAACATCTGGTATCTAAATACTTATTTAGATCTGGTGTTGTCATGTGTGCCATGAGTTAATGTGCAGAACAGAAAGCTGCTATAGCTTCATCGTTGCAGATATGGCAGAGTTGGGGGGGGGGGG
>WAAD01026556.1:135849-158658 GCA_013389945.1 Fregata magnificens | reverse complement strand
GGGGGGGGGGGGGAAGCATGCGTGGCATTTCAGAGTACTTGTCCAGTGCTTTATCAGTGCATTGATAAAGGTGTATCTACACAGCAGCTATCTTGCTTTGTTTAGAGCCATAGAAGCAGAAATATGAGTGCATCTGACAGGCTATTACTGCTGTCTTTTTCTGCAAGAAAATCCATCATGCACAATCACTCTAATGTTTACATTTTAACACTGCATACTACCATATTTCTACTTCCAGAGAGAGAACGGGAACTCTGTGTTCGAGAGAGACTGGCAGAGGACAAACTTGCTAGGTATCTTACTAACCTATAATTCCCTAGATTAGAAACTCTACAATCTTACAACACAAAGCTTAAATTTCTCTTTTCAAAACAGAGCTGAAAACTTGATGAGGAACTACAATCTCTACAAACAGCAGAGGACATTAGCTTGTGCAGATGGTCCAGGTATGAAAATACACAAGAAGCCACTTGCACTGATAAATGTAGGCTGGTATGACCAGAAGAATGCCCCTGATGTTCAGCATGCTGTACCTAGTCCCATTGTAGCGATACAAACCCCAATTATCTCTGCGTGGTTGGGAAGAGACTCTTGATTTTCTACTTTGCAAAAAGACTTAATGAATGATGCTCAGCCATGAGTATGAGTGACCACTGTCAGCACTGCAGTCTTGTGCTGTTTTGAAAATTAGGTTCTTGCGGTAAGCTAATGGAAGTGCTGACTTGTAACCCAAACTTTCTCAGAGCTGTACTTATTTTACTTGTGGATGTCTCTTTACAGACCTTCAATTTAGTTAATTTTAATAAAATTGCACGTCTAATCACTTCAACTTTAGTTCAACTTCCAAAAACTTCAAGGTGGGAAATAGTACTTGTTGCAAGTGACCCAGCTGTGACTGGTGCATTGTATAAGCTCTGAAGAATACAAACTGCTATTATCATACTCCAGTTTAATTCACTACAAAAAAACAGCTTTGAAAATGTGCTGTAATGCTTCCTGACTACCTGTAGTCCAATCTGTTTTACAGTAGTTATTACCCCATAAGTATTTGACCCTCACTTTGGCCTTGATTGTTGAGTCCTTACTATCATAAGAAGTAGTATTGTCTGTTCATTGCACCCATCTTTACTATTAAAAATGATTCAAGTATCCAAACACATTTTGAAATATTGGTGGAATATTAAATGGCTGGGCCCTAAGTAGTACTCCAGAAGAAAGAAATGTGAACATCCTTTAACATGCAGCAACAATCTCTTCATTTAGTTCTGCTCAGATAAAGCAAGATAAGCATGTCACTGCCTCTAATACAAATAAAACTGAAGTTGCATTTTTTTCAAAAGTGCCTATCACAGCAGGAAAGAAAGAACACAAGTAAAATGCCACCAAGAAGTTAGTGGTACTTGAGCTATTTCTAACATTCCTGCCAATTTTGAGAATTTCACCTGTGTCTCTATCTTGTCTGATTTTGATACATTAAAGAATATAAAATTAGGAATAAACTTGCCTTGGGCTTTCTGATGTTGCCTCTAGCACTGAATGAAGGTAAATGAGCTTCAGTGTTTGCTTCTGTTCTCTTCTGCATCTCCCACCCCTTTACATGATACTTCTGATCTTAACAGGGGCATTAATTTTTTAAGATGGGCAAAACCACTTTGACTAGTTAATACTTCAAGACAGACAATGCAGAAAAGTGAATATAGCTATTACAAGAGCGACCAAATCTTGCAATATCTGTAGATCACTTAATTAAACATTAAACTCCTCAAAGCCGCTTGTGTGGTTCTCTTCACAGTAAAATGGAATACCAAAAATCCTGGTTTCTAGGACGGTGTCCTAGACACTACCCTATTTTTGCAGTGATTTTCTGATTCTTAGGGAAGGATTTAATGTTGAAACAGATAGAGCTTACTGATATGAAACTACGAAATGCTGAAACATTTACTAGCCCCTTTAGTTTGGTCCTTCTCACTTTTCTGTGCTTATTGTATCCTTGCTCTAGCCTAATGAATTGAAAATGAAGGCTTCAGCAGAGTTATGATTAGGATAGTTAGACCTTTGATAAGGTCTAATTTTTTTTTTCCTGAGTTGAGTCTTGTGAAGTTGGCTCTTATGAGAGGCAACTCACCTGTTTTACTATTTTTTGATGGTAGTTTTTGTACCCTAAGTCATTAAAAACAAAGCAAACTAACTGCCTCTTGATTGTGGCAGTTCCATACAGCTAAAGCATAGCTATACTATGAAAATTCCTGTCCTGGAAGTTGTAGTGAAAGTAACTTGCTAATTGTTAAGGCATCTAAACTCATTATTCATCAAATCAGAGCCCAGTTTGTACCCCATTGAATTAATACAAGGATAGAGTTGGAACAACGTGGGTAATGTCGAAAGACCACTGGACAGGTTGGGTCTGCCCCTGCTATGAAGGGAAGACAAGGTTTTTTTGGTAGCCAAGAGCCTAATACTCTGTTTCCCTTTGGAACTGGATTATGTTACTGTCCTGTCCTTCAGAAGAAACTCCATGTCTTTTCTCCTTATGTCAACTGATATTTCCTTAGGTGTTCAGAGGTACACTCTAGAAACTACAATGGCATACATCCTTTTACCACAATTATTTAAAAGCCTTGTTTTCAATTTTTCCTCCAAAAGTGGAAAGGAATTGTTGCTATGAACTGAAATGCATTTAATTAGATTACTTAAATCCATATGTAGTTAGCAAAATGGGTAACAGGGTTAAAAGACATAAGCTAAGCAATAAATGCTGAAAGATGTGCTAATTCAGTACTTATTTTTTTGATTTCTTAAGATAATGCACTCCTGCTCCCCTTTTCTACAACCAAGAAGAAAGTACACTTTGATGGAAGTGAAGAGAATGCTGTGCCTCCTGTTAATTTGGAAAACTATCCCCTTTCCAAAGGGAAATGCTCTGATCTCAAAAAACGTCTATATGCTGCGAATCTACGGGCTCAAGCACTGTCTGAACTGGAAAAGAACTATCAACTAAAGAGCAGACAAATCTTGGGCATGCGCTGAAACTGTATTTAACTTTTTAGATTTGATTAAATGTATAGGAAGATACTTGTGCCTTGTGCTTTTAAGCTGGAACCTACTTAAAATATATTTTAACAGTTGTTCTACAAACTCTTAGTCTATGATAGATAGTTCATGATAAGGGCATAAGAGATTATATTATGAAAACAGGTGGTTTCAATACCAAATCAAACAAGCTGAATGAATTGTATTACTGAAGAAAAAAATATTTTGGTCCTCTTTCTGTTTGCCATACATTACTCTTCTGAAAATATAAAGAATGAATATTGTAAAACAGATTTTTTAAAATCTGGTGTGAAAAACTTTTCAGATTAAAAATGTACAGAGGTTCACAATCTGTAGGTTAAAATGATGCTGTATGTAATGTACAGTACTTGATAAAAGAAGTATTGATATTTTGTATATGCGGAAAAACGGTCTTATCTGCGCTTAGTAAATATTTTTTAACTATCAAAAGAGCAAAAAGAGATTTTATGCTATCTCTTCCTACTAACTAGGTGACCTATGAAAGTAGGCTTTTAGTTTAATGTCTTTGACTAATGAGTGGGATGGGTCAGCTTAGCATAACTGATGAGTCCTTTCTGCCTGGGCAGCTGAATGGCTTGTCCATCAGTTCCTGAAAAGCCTCCTTCAGGGCATAGCATTTGAAATAACACCTTCTTTGGTTTGCCTTGAAACTGTGTTATAAACTGACACCATCCAGGGTATTAGCACCTGTGTTTGGGGAGGGGCAATTGTACTTTGAATAGCAGATTCTTATTTTTTTGAAGCTTATGAGGTATCTCCAACTTTCCCTTCACGATTCTCTGCCAGAGTAGGAGTTGCTCACTTAAGGTGGTGTAAGTTTCACGAACTAACTCAGACTCACTAATTTAAAAAAATCCTTTGGAACTGTATTGTCTGACATATATTTTATATACAGATTTTCTATCTCTGGGTTGAAATGCCATAAAACATACATTCTTAGAAAACAGCTTATTTTCAAAACATTTGTTTCCTTATTGGGCCATGAATGTTATCTAAGGAGGTATTCTAGATGGTTTTTACTCGAAAAAAGAGAATCTTATTTGAAACATCAACTTAATTTGGCGTATTTGCTGATAGACAAGTACTTCTGTCATCAAATAATAGTTTTGCTCTAGCAGATTCTTAACCACCCAACAGACCTTATCATATTTGCTTGCATAGTGGTTACTGTTTTCACCTCAGCCTTTGCTTAGAAGAATTAGAATATGACCATTTGGTTTGCTAGTCTAAAACTACCACTATTCTGGTAGTCATTACCCAGCGCTAGCTGTGGTCAGAAGTATCTGGCAGGTATGCACAGTGAAAGTAGCTGGGCCATATGGATCAATGCAGCTTTCCTGCTGCATTCTTTCATATTGTTTAAGATTCTCACATAGATTTGGAGGGTGAATCCCTGCTTTCTCACCGTGTTTGTATATTCAGATTTTTCTGTTCTGTGCCTCAACCAGAAGATCTGCAATGCAGTTCTACTGGCCTTCATGTGGATCTTTATTGTATAGCCCATAAACTAGCAAAGGGTAGAATATGCAGTAGTGTTAGTCTGACCTGAAAAAATATGTAGGATGCAAAAATTTTGTTGTATGCTTTGTCATCCACAAAATGCAGGTACCAATTAGTGAAAGGAGGAAACTGAGCAACCAAGAAAATAAATTAGTAATTAATGATTCAGGAAAGCATGTATTGTGAAATGGCTAGTGTTTGCAAATGCTTTGCTTTTAACAAGACCAAACTAAGAGAATGGCTTGAGAGTATTTTTTTTTTCTTGGAACATAGATGGAACAAATAATTTCTGCATTTAGAAGTAAAATACCTTCAGAGCAATACCTGCAGTTTTCCTCTTCCTTTAATTCTCTACTGACCTCAAGATGGCACTATTGCCCTGTAACTGTTGGGAATTTCCTTTAGTCTATTGATACATTCGTACAACATTTAAGATCTGATTTAAATATATTTTTACCTCTTTTGTTTCAGAAAATCATAAGTGTGTTGCTGCAAGATGCTGATTTTCTTAGGCTACAGATGCTTTAGTACTTGCTGGTGCAATTAATTGTAATTATCTCCGATTTGCCATTTTGCATCTTTTATGCATGTTTTATAAAAATAGTTGAATCAAAGTCTTAGTTAACAATTACACTATTATGAATAAGAAATGCTACGGAGAGTGCAAACTCTATCAATCACAACGGTAGTAATAAATGAGAACAGCTTAAGTTACAGCTGTAGCATTGAGCTGTCTAAGCTGCTTTACTCACAATGTCTTTTTGAAGTATTATGACTCTAATATGATAAATGCAGTGTTTCTTGAGGTTTTTGAAATAAGAACTTCCTACCAGTATGTGTCAAACATAGGGGATGGTCTTCATTCTCTCTCAGAATTTTTGCTTTGGAATCCTGAAATTCACATTTTCCTACAAAGGCATAATTGTTTTTCCCAGAGCATGTGTGTAGCATTGGAAACGCATTCAGGATGTCATTTTCAAATATATTCAGGAAAATAAATAGACCATTTATGGGAATAGTGACTGCTTACAGGGTGCTTGCAAAACACTGCAGTCATGCTGATGGGTGTACTTATCTCTTAAAAGTGAAGGTAAATTGTACATATGTATATGGTACAGCTTAAGTCTTACAGGATGATAATAACGGTGTACACTGTTGAATGTTGTGAGATAAACTCATTAATGTTTAATATCAGTATCAGGGATTTTAATAATATGTATAGTTGTGGGCACACAAATGCCATATAGAAGTTACCTCTGAAGTTACAGAAGTTTTATGTGCATAGAATATAATTTAGCTCAAGGGTAGATTGGAGGGGAAGTTACACCATCTTTGAAAAACGTGGACCAGATCCCTGATTTTAAGCCTTTGTGTGTGACCTTGATCAAGAACCTGTCCTGGGCCTTAGGTTCCCATCTGTCACAGGGGGGTGCTCAGAGACAGCACTGGGATCCTGTACAGGTCTTCTGCGCTTTGGGCAGATTTTGGGTGGCAGTGGCGCAACCACTTTGGTCTCCAACTTTGGGCAGCTGTGCATGTACTAGGGAATGGAATTTACTGGGAAAATAGTGGTGAGTTACCAAGGTAATTTATTTAACGATTAGGCTGGTCAACTGTCCCCTCTGCAGCCAGTTGACCAGGCCACTCCATGTGACTACAGTACTTAAACAGTGTGAAAGTGCTGGCTAGCTGGGCAGATAAAATGCTTAAAGGAAATCAGGCTTAAATATAGAGGACCATCAAGCTTCTTCCTAAACATAAATATCAATGGGTCATTTAATCTCTACTATATCATTGAACATGTGAAGAGATTAATCCCTCTGGAACAATTATAAAATACTTTATCATAGGGAATTTCACATTTTTGCCTTTACTGTCGGTGAGTAACCCAGGAGGAAGTGATCTGGTCCCAACAGCGGCACAAGCTGGTTCCCAGGCACTCACTGCAAGAATCAATCTCCTGCAGTTTCCCGCAGGTACAAGAAACAGTGCAGAGCAGAAGCTCCCTGCTATTACTCTTGTCTTCATCCAAAAAAGAGAGATTGCTCCTCACTTATGCTGCTCATCATCCTACCCCCATGTGTATCTCTTGCTGTGCTGATAAAGATGAAGTCCATTTCCCAGTAAGCAATGCTTCTAGCATTTGTAGTCCGAAAGACAGCTGGACCCAGTAATGGTACAGTGACAGCCTTTGGGCCGTGTCTTTGTCTTATTCTTCCCCTCTGTAACTTGTGTGAAGCCAGAGGAATCCTGGTATCTATAAAGCTGGTGTATCGGGCGTAGGAGCCGAAGCCTGCCCTCAGAGTCTGCTTAATAGGAAGACTTTGGCCTAATTAAGGCTACATACAGTATAATACACATCTGGTATTAGAAGTGAGTTTTATTTATATATTTACCTTAAAAGTTAGCTGAAAGTTAAATATTAATCTTTACAACTTTAAAAAGCTCCACAGACTGATAGAGTAACGCCACATATTGTTATACTGCTTTTCCATTTAATCTCGTTTTCAGCCAGATCAGCAATGCTGAGAAGTTACTATACCAGAGGCAACAGCGCCTTTACGTGATATATTATTTTGAAGGCAAAGTGCACTTCTGAGGCTCAGCTGCCATGAAAGGATGAAGCTTTGTTGGAAAAAAAATCCTTTGTATTCTACGAAATGGACTCATGCCAGAGTTTTATGATATAAAGAGAAAAGAAAGGCTACAGAGATACCTAGAATTAGCTAGCTCCAGATAGTCTTATTTTTTAATGTAGGCTCTTTCTGGGTAAGAAAACATAACATACTTATGAAAACTTTTGGCTAATTAACTTTCATTTTTGACTGGTTTAATTTTTGACTGATGGATGATGCTTGTTGCTGGGCTACCTGGTTCGAGCAGAGGTAATTTATGGGCCCAGTTATTACTGCATTGTTCTCTACTGTGAATATTATTATTGGTCTCAATGCATTATGTCTACTTCCTTGGCAACTGAAACTCTGACTTGGACATGACATGCAGCAAGTAATAACCAATAATGCAGCTTCCACTATCAACTTTCATATGCAGTTTTTTGTGGCAAAATTAATGCAACATGCAGATTTATGAGGAGCATGGCAGTTACTCAGCAGGTGCTTGAATACTTGGCTAGAGCTACTAATTTTTTTCCCATTATTCATGCTAATCTGAAAAACTTTTTTATTTGCAAAGATAGCCGCTAAATACTTTTTTCCTGTTTAATCAGCTCTTTTAGCAGGTCCTGCTCTTGTAAGGTCAGCAGAAGCAAGCTTATGCATAATACAAATTTTTGCACGTTTGTGTCAAAGTCCCAAGGACACAACAGAAGCCCAGTAAAGCCAATGACAAGCTTTCCTTCAGATTCAGTGAACCCTTGGCTGGACTTCAACTTCATTAGCATTGGACATACTAGACATTTGTAAATACTTACTCTCATCTGCTATTTGGGGAGGAAGAGCATTGCCAAAGGCACAGCAGGAACAAACGATCCATCTTCCTCAACAGAAGTGAAGACAAGCCACTTTAGGTAGAACTCTCGATCTTGGCTTCTACCAAATCGGACTTTCCTGGACAAGAATTTGCATCAATAGCCCTCTGGCAAGCTTGGGTAGCGTACAGACCCCGCTGGCGTTGTATGTAGTATTAGGGAACAGTGAATGCATTTTTTTCTGCTCATAATGCGTTTTATCATCCTATTGCAAATAGAAGCAATATTATCTACTTGACCTTTCAGCTCTTCCTAGACCATCAGGGATACTCCAGTGACCCCAGAGCTAGATGGCTATTCAGGTCATCCAGGAAGTTTAGAAAATCCTTCCTGACAAATGCAAGCGTTAAAGTCACTGACTGACTTGAGTGCTAATAGCCATGTAAAGTCTTTTCTGACTACTACTAATCAATCTTTAGATGTCACTAGGGAAGATAATATGGACTTTCTGAGACCTGGATGATAACATAAACAAAGCCATCAGGGCAAATGGCAGATCATGACAGATAATGATTTCCTGGGAGGTGAAGCAAATACCTCCTATGGCAATGATCCACGTAATAAGCTTGCACTGGATTATAAGTACTTTGTGGTTGCAACTAAAAGCAGGAGGAAGCATTAGCATTAAAGAAAATGATATCATCAAGGAAGTATTCAGTTGATTGGAAAAATAACATATTTTTATGAGAATTATTACAGACTTACCTTTAGGGCACATTTTAAATATTTCTCCCCAGGTGAACTGAAAGCTAGGAAAATCTTCTCACCATTGTGCCAGTTTCTAGAGGGACAAGTGTGACCAGAGAACTGCTGGTGTGTGATGCACTCAAAGGGATCTGGCTGCCTGTAAGGCAGGCTGGGGCCTCACTCTCATCAGGTGTAAGATCATTTTTCACCAATTTTAATTCAGTCAGCTTCAGCAATGTGATGGGCACAGATCAGCAGTGTGATGAATACAGGTGAGCAAACAAGAATGTGTCACTAAATCTCTGTGTGAGATGCAATGAGTAAAATTCCCTGCTCTAAATTTCCCACTCTTCTTCAAAGTCAAATTTGTGTCTCAGTGCTTGAGGTCTCAAGATGAAACTGGAGGTTACAGGAGGACCTCACCTCTGTGCAAAGCCACATTCAGTAGAGCTCCATGTGTTATCAAAAGGGGAAAGAGCGTGAAACTGTATTTTCTAGTTACTGGTATTAAGTAAAGGACCGAAAACTAGACCCTGGATTGCCTAAATTCAGGGAATTTCTCTGGGCAGAGCCCTGGAAACCTTGTTTCAGAAGCTTGGAATGGAATTTGTGTATGAACAACCACAGCCTTCACTTGTGCACATTTTTACCCTCTTTCCCTGTTTCATTTTGCTGTCTCACGTTCTGGCTAAAAGAATCCATGACAGACTCGTCTTGTAACTGCTGCTAATTTGCACTTGCTGCTGGCATGGCTGTGGATGCAAACCAGACAGTTAAGTGTTGGCAAGAAGTGGTGAGTTAATCACGGCCTTGGAAGCGTGGTCCTCTGCTTGTGCTCCAGGGAATGAGCTCAACTGAATGGCAAAGTCCAGCCAGGGAACTCAGCCTTGGGTTTATGCCAGGCAGTAACCATGAGTTTTGTTTTCAAATCTGGCTCTGCAGTAACTTCTTACATAAAATCCTATGAGCCTGGCTCAAATTGACCAGATGTTCTAATGGTCACTTGCTTTTTTAATCCTATTTTTTTACAGTTTAGATTCCATCTTCAAAGCCACTTTCTGGAAGTGAGATAGCACTTGCTACTGAGGTCGATTGTAAGCTCAGCATTATTTGCAATGATTTGCAGTGTTTGCTAGTGGCCTGCCATATCTTCATTGCCTCAGTTGCATGCAAAACTTCCTGTCAGAAATGGGAGTTGTTTCTAAAGGTTTGCTCCAGGTCCTGCCCCTGCACCCCTTACCAAGCTGTTTCTCCACAACTTCATCTTGGGCAAACAGCCAACTTTGTCAAAAAAAAAAACAAGCCAAAAACCACCTTTATAAAGTAGAATTGAAGAGATTACTATGCTGTGGTGAAGCACCCGGAGATCTGTACATGCTGAATAATGCTATTTAACTCTTCGTGGCTTTGGAGTTATTAGTCGACATATAAAGATATAATGTATGTAACCAAGTGGCATTGGTACAAAGTTGGAGAAAAATTGTATATGTTTTGCGTGGATTTATTGTTGTTATTATCATACAAACATGTACTACCAAAGATGCTGTCAGCTTTAGTCCTAATCCAGCATCCCACAGTACCAGGCTGTGAACAAATATTTTTTAGTGATCCTACAGTAAAATCACCAATTGTTCTCTTATGGAAAATCAGAAGCATCAACAAGAAAAACACTGAATAAAATAAAATCTTTGCAATGGTATGGACAGCTTTCAGCATATGCAAACACTGAATTGTCTTCTACTCTTCTTTTTAGTAACCAAACACAAAACAATTAGCCTCTTCCCTCATTTACAAGCTCATTCTCCCTGGTGACTGGCCTGGAAGAATGGTAGCTGCTCACTTCTTTAATGGCAGGGGAACTACTTATCATGCTGTAAATCTTTCTGTCCTGTTTCAGCCTCAGCAATGCTGAGAAATGGGCCATGTACCCAGTCTCAGCACCGCATGTCCCTAACCACATGCAACCCATTTAAGACCCCTGATTACCAGTGAGGTCCCTCCCTGCCCTTGGTAAATAATAAATAAGAATAAATGCATGAAAAGAATACTAGACATTTCTCAACCTGGGAGTTATTCTAAGGAAACTCAGGACTCGCATCACCTGGCAGTGAGGTTTTTGGCTTGTTTTAAGCTGTAGCTGGTAGAAACAAACCCATGCTGACATATTGTCTTTGCACAACTATTGGGTCCTTCACAACACACCAATGCAGACCACTAGGTAAACTGGAAATCTCTCCATGGCAACATCTACCCTTCTAATTTTATTAAATAATTTTAATATGAGCCTTCTGATTGACAGCCCAGCAGCCTGACTTCCTTCCTTCAGAGGAGAGGAAGTTCACTCTGAATTAACAGGATGAGACTGTCTCTATATGCACTCGGTGCTCTGCTTTCTCACTGAGGTTGTTCAGATTAGTGTCACTCTTGCTTATTTGGTTTAGGAAGTGGTTACTTCTTCAAAAAAGAGGAAGAATAATTTGAGGTAATTTTATATAGATTACTGAGGAGGTATCAAATGATAATATTTGATATGTTTTCCCCTTTTTTAATTTTGTTTGAGCTAATCCTCCTTTGGCACGGGAGTGAGAGTGGCTGTTTAAACAACAGTAGTTTATTTACAGCTACTTGGGGTTTCACTGTCATTTGTCTAGGATGGTAGAAACATTAACCCTAATTCAGCATTGTTGGAAGCAAAGGATTTCCATGTAATTGCTTTTGCAAGGTATGTGATATAAATGAGAATTCTCATTTAGGACCTATTCCACAATCACTTCTTCCTCTGTGATTTATAGGGAAATTTTTTTTTTAAAATGTGGGCCAAATATCGTAATAAAAAGTCCATTGACCCCTTCAGCTGTTGTTTTAGAGTCATCTCTTTGCAGCATATTACTTCTGGATTGTCTCTCATGTTGATCCTCATTGATGTTTTATTTCTCTACTTCTAAAATATTCCCAATACCTGGACCTGAGTGATTGAGGCTGCTTTTGCCAGAAGACACTGGCAGCCAGCGGATAGCCAGACTGCAGGGCTAAGATACTGGGGAACAAGGTGGCTTCCCCATGGCCTGAAACCTTTCCATCACTGCGGACTAGATTTCAAGAAGACACTACACAGTTTAGGCAGGAGTCTTTGACGTGAGAATCTCTGAGTCAGGGTTTAAAGTCATATCAATGCTACAGCTCCTAATGATCAACCTTTAAGCAATAACTTGAGAACTTGTCCTTGAGATTATCAGTAATTTTTTCTTCCGCTTCCTTAGAGCATCCGTGAAGGACAGGGGATTCCCAAAGAAACCCGTCCTTTTTGGCAATAAGAACTGTCTTGCTAAAAGCTCCAGATAAATGCTGAGCATTCCCGCCGCTGACAAGTCTTTTATGTTTCAGGCCTGGGTGACATCAGAAGGATAATAGTGTGGGTGCTCAGCAGCTCTGGGAGACATCTGCCATACGTCAGACTCTGATGAACTGAGAGGTTTGCAAACAACTGAGGAAAGTTACTGAAGTATGCAAAGCTAGGGCAAGATTATGAGGCTTTGTCCTTCGATTGCAAATGCAGGAGGAATCCTGGCCCTGTGGGAGCCATTGATGCTGTTGTGGCCTGGGCTGCATACAAAGTCCTGCCTTTTTGATTTAGAGTGTTTATTTGTTTTCAAACCTCTTTCTCCACCATCTCTCATTTCTACTGTCCCTGGGGATGATTCAGTGGAATAAAGCCACATGAGTGTAACACCCATCCAGCAAAAATACTTGAGGACAGACTTTAAACTGAGCAAGTGTTTTATTACTTCCTGAAGAAGAATGCTTTTATAAAGTGATACACTTATGTCTATTACAAATAATACATCTTATTAATAAGTCATTTTAGCTAAAGAGGAACATGTAGAAACTGCCCCCACTGTCCAACAATCAAGTGAGGCTGGCAGAAGGAAGCAAGAACTTTGGATTTAGTAAAAATAACTAACTCTGCCTATTATTTGCTTTTGATTTTTTCCCCCTCTTGCTGTCTCTGCTCCATCTTGTCTGTCTGCTCCATTTTCTTTGTATTTTTCAGTCACACTGGGGGTTTTTTTACTGGAACAAATAAAGCCCAGGATATTACACTCTTTGTTTGACCACTGTACTAGTCTCTAGCACCAGGCAGCCAACAGTGTCTTCCCAGGACTTAGGAAAGCAAGGATCCTTGCTCTTAACCTTCCTCCTGAACTGCATCTATTCTGTGTGTGCGCACATGGGTCAGCTAGAGGGAAGATGACCACGTTTGTAATTGGCAAGACTGTGCGCAAATAGACGCCTGTGCACATTTTATGCTACAGTTGTGGTCAGTTGAAATTTCCCAAACTGAAACCATCTTGGAAATGCAACTACTTCCTCTTTTCACCTTAAAAGCAACAGCCCTGAGAATTTTTAAGAGGCCCGAAGAACTCGCTGATCTCACTGAAACTGTCAGGGGAAGTAAACAGCAGCACAGAAATTAGCATGTTAAATGCAGGCCAGTATTTACCTTGGGTATCTGGATATTCTTTTGATGTAAAGGACCATTGTATTCTCCCTAGTGCTTTGCTACAGAAGCATTTCTCCAGCAGTAAAACTGAAAAAGCAGGTTTAATTATTAGCTGCTTTGCCACCTTGGTGGCTTCAGCAGGCTGCGTTGCAGACTTTGCAGATCACAGCACTCAGGCACACCCAAAGGCTGGGCAGGCAGTCTTGAAAGGAAAAGCTGGAGGCAACCATTCCCCTCTAAAGGCTCCATCTCCCAGATAAACAGCTGTACAGGAGTGAGTATGAGGAGCTGGTCGCTGCGCTGCTGCTCCTGTCAGCTTGCTGCGGGCAGGAGGGTCCCCGAGCACGCGTGCTGTCCCAGTGCCCCAGAGGGATGGATCTGTGCAGAGTTCCCTTGCTGCGTGGAGCAGATAATACGGAAACATGAAACTGAGCTGCCTCCAAGTTTGGGGTTACACTGGGGCACGTCAGTCAGAGGATACGGCACTGAGCTCCAAGCTCTGTAACCAGTTGCGCTCTGCCCGGGGCAGGGAGCACTGCTTGCAGCCCCCTTCGCTGCCCCTGGCCCTGCCTTTTGGGCAACCCCAAGGAGGCTTTTCATAGGCTGAACGTGATATGGGATCAACATTTTCTTTTTCACCCATGGCTGGATTAGGTGGCGTGCAAACTGTTGGGTTTTGGCTGCCAGAGAGGGATGTCCACGTGCAGGGACCTGTGTTACCATCCCGACCAACGCAAACAGGCAGTGTGACACAGTTACAGGGTGTGAGAGAGAGGCTAAGGAGGTCAGGAGGACACTATGGTATGTGGGGCTAGGATGAATCACCTCAATAAAGAGAAGACTCAGTCCTGCTACATGCCCCGGTGGGAAGCACTGGGCCATGTAGCACTGCCGGACTGCCCCAGCTGCCCCGACTGCTGGATCAGGCCAAAGTCAGTGCCAGGAAAGCATCGCAAATGACCATGGTGAATTATAATGACAGAGATGAAGCAGCTTCTCCTCTCCCTCCCACACCACTTCCCAGCCTACATACTGCCTGCATGGCACCATACCAAACATTTCAGGAGGGGCCACACACGTGCACACCCGATTCCTTGTTCACCCACGCAGAGTGTCCTGGAGGGCAATACACCGGTATTGTTGCCTCCCACAGAGGACTGTGAGCCCAGCCTGTTATGATTCCTCGGGGAAACGTGAACACACGAACACTACTGGCTGCCTTTCTGTGCACTTATAGGCTGCAATCAAGTCTCCATGAATCTGAAATATCATGTGGGAAACATTTTTCCCACTTAGGATTAGACATAAAGGCGTTGGCTATCGTTATTAACAAGCATAGAAGCTTGAAAAAGATCTACTAATTCATTGATTTTTAGCAGTTAGTGTCTATATATATATGTATGTATTTTGATAGTGCTTATAGTGATTTTATATCACTACAGTGATATAAAATGCACGTACCAGTGCACTAACAACACTGATGTGCTGTGATGCTGCTCATCAAATAAGCACATATTTTGCTTATTTACGTATTCCCTTTTTTACAAGGAGAATATCTTCCTATAGGGAAATTTCCAAGAAACAGATAGGCTCTGGTTTATCTAATTAGCAAAGGCACAAAGTATGTCTATTATATGTGGCTAACAAAAAACTGAATAAGCATATTCCTAGAACTTTAGTTGGCACTGTGCACAATGCTCAGGTTATACGCAGTTTAACTGCAGCTTTTTGCACAAGAGCTTGCCATACGGCAGGAAAAAGACCTTTATCCCCACTGTTAACTAACCAGATAATATACATTGTTAGTCAATAAGGGAGATGGAGCACATATTTCACAAACAGATTACTTGGAAACTTGATGGACGAGTCCTTCCTGGGACAGCCACGGTAACTGCTGTATTTAATATTTGCTTTGTCATCTTAGCAGTGGTAGAAATTGGTTCCCTCCATGGGCTCTGCAGCTACTGTGGCACATCATTTAATCCACCCATGCTGATGTGAACTTTTGTTTTCCCAAACATTAAGACAGAAACCTCTGGGTAGATATAAAGCAGGTCAACACAAATAAAGCTTTCAAGAAGCAGTGATCACAGTCGCTATTTTGCTATGTGAATAGCCATTCATAATGAACTGTATAGAATTAGCTCGTAAGATTTAGATGAAGGTTTTTTGAAACCTCATGCTTGAAGTGAGGCTCCTCCATGCTTAATCACCTACATAAATTACCTGCTTTCCAAAAGCAGCCACCACTCCTGTTTGCTTCTGAGGGAACTGTTGGCTGCCCAGGACCAATTAAATCAAAACACCTCCTCTCTGCCTGTGAATTTTACCTTGGAGACACAGCTTTGAACATCCCATTTCTAGTATATTGGTATAAGCATTAGCATTAGCAGGATGGGCCACTGGATTCTACTCTTCCTTCTGACATTATTCAGTTCGTGGCATTAAAGAACTCACTTAACTCATGCTTTAATGTACGAATAAGAAAAACCCTTGTCTTATAATAGGCAGAACTAACACTTGGGGGCAGGAGTCGCCTCATTAGCCATTGACCTAATCTCTGAGCTATTCACACCAGGCTTTCTTTATAGTCAGAAACGGGCACTCTAAGGACGGGATTCATCTAATCAAGTACACACTACTGTAGGAGGAGATAAACCACATTGCAGCTCCACTGACAAAGCTGATTAGATCTCTGCTGACTCTAAAGGGAGGCTCGTGATCTGAAGATGTCTGTGTGTCAGCTACCAATTCCCAGGCATGAATCCCTCCCTTATTGTCCAGTTGAGGCTGTGGTTTCATGATCGGCATCAGCAACTATGGGCTGTTGCCAGTATATGGTCACACACTTTTCCCTGCCCTAATCACATGGTCCCATGTGTCAGCTCCAGCAATCCTGCAGCCGTGGGTAAATAGGATTAACTTGCTGAACTGGCTGAAAACTAATGCTGAAGAAAAAGAATTTGGTTTTGGTTGCACTGGGAGGCAGACCTGATGCCCCTCATGGCATCACATGCCCTAATTGCTAGATCTGAGGCTTGGTTGGGGGCAGGAATGTAATTTCTGACGGCGAAATGTGACTGCCCTTTTTGGGACCAGCTTTTACTTGGACCGGCTTAAGTTGACCACAAAATGGCCTCCATGGAAGGCAGTTCTGAAAATGAACAGATTTAGTTACAGAACATAAAGTTAACATGTTTATGCTTACTGTCTTGGGATATGATTTGACAAACGTCAAATACAATTGATCCTCGAAAAGAAAAGAGGTGATGAGACATAGCACAGACCTTCATGTCTCCATCCTTATGTGACGGCCACGTATGGTGCCTGGGGAAAGGAGCAGTGTCCAGCAGGTCTGAGTTGGGATCGCAGCACGTTCCAAATCACAGCATCAGCCCTGGGGAGAGGTGATGTTAAATGATCAGGACTGAAAAAATGTTACTTCTGCTCTGGGCAAAGATGCTTTTCAAACAGGTCTCAAAATGGTTATCTGCAGAAAATGTTTACAGTAGGTGCAAACTTGCTTTTAGTAGATGGCATTGATTATATGACATCATTTGGTAGAATGGCTTCTTTCTAAATATCTGCAGCTTAGAAAGGGCAGTCTTTGTCATGAGCTTGGCTAATGGCTGATGAACAGCTATTAACAGCACCTACAGACCTAAACAGGATCTAACGAAAACACTTCAAGCAGCAAAATAAATGGTGTTTTTACACCATTTTTACACAGATATATCCATTTGTGTAATAAAGGAAAGTGCATCCATCTCAAGCTGATACAATTAATATCTAATATATAAATGGTAAAATGATGAGCATGCTAGAGCTCGGCCACTTGAAGGACTTTACATGAAAAAGACTTTGTGTCATCAAGACAGATGGATGCAGTTCTTGCCTGTGTGTGTTGTGGCAGCAAGAGCAGCAGAGATGTGTGGGTAGACGAGCTGGCTGGAAACCCCAGGTATACCTGCATTGCTTGCTGAGGACGAGCCTGAGGCTGCCCTCCAGATCAGACCTGTTGGTGCTGGGTCAGAGTGGGAGCCTGTGAACCTATGTTGCACAGGGGCCCCCATGCCCAAGCATTCCCTATACTAGTCCTGGGCCACCAGGCTGTTCACCATGCTGCAGGCGGGCCTATCTTGCAGAGCAGAAATGATAGGATGTGCCATATCCTGTGCTCATGGCTGTTCCAGGAACCACCGTGTAAGTTTTGTATATACACAGCCAGCATGACGGCTTTCATTCCAATTTGTCTGGGGATCTTCCTCTTCTGAGCCAATACTGTTCTTGTACTAAGTTCTCACATTGCCTAGTTCAGTCCCCGGGACTGAAATCAGATCTTTGCACAGTGTGCGCTTGATGTAGCACTGAGCTCCCAGGAGATATGGAGGTGTACCAGCGGGGCCCCAGTTATCAGGGCAAAATGTGCCACCAAAGGGCATCTCTTCCTTGGCAGCATTGCACAGAGGAGTTTTGCAGCCTCATACGATTCAAAGCTGCACTTGTTGAACTAGTTTTGAACTGACTTTTCAAATGCCAGAACATGCACGTTTATGAGCTCCCTACAGTATTAGCTGTTCTTGTAGGGACTTCTAGGGACTTACATCGAAGGACCTGAGTGACCTTCTTCCAGCAAGAGACCTTTAGAAATCCTACACCAATGAAATCCAGCATCCTATAGTGACAGTGGAAATCCCTGCCCCCAAATAACCAACTTTGATGCCAGAAAATGCTGTATGTTCTCTGACAGGGCCTGATATTGTAGGCAGGTGGAGCAGGCACCACTGCGATTAGCATACATCTCTCTCAGTGTCCGTCCTCAGCAAATACCCATTGATTCATTGATACTCACTGCCACAGGTCCAAGAGGATTGGCTTAGATTAGAGCTAGTGATCTCAGGTTCTTTCTAAAGATAATAAAAGGTGGAGCTTAACCATATGATTTATTAAAAATGCTGTAAGAAGGATAATTTATTTCAGTAATAATTAAATGTTACCAACCAATCAGCTGCAAAGATATTTTCTCATTCCGTGAATTCCATATTTACAGAATTTTCCCATCCTTGTTGAATCATTGCTACTATTTTTCCAGCAGAGAGCTG
Organism: Fregata magnificens; assembly: GCA_013389945.1. NCBI lineage: Eukaryota > Metazoa > Chordata > Aves > Suliformes > Fregatidae > Fregata > Fregata magnificens. The sequence goes on along the minus strand of WAAD01026556.1, from coordinate 140,309 downwards.
CACTGTGTGCAAAAGTGAATAACACCGCATTTTTTCTGACTTTTTTCCTTTAATGATTAATATGGTAGTGATTTTTCTAGTAGGATCCACTTGAGCATTGGCTGAATAAGGTATTAGCTCTAACTAATACCTTATCAGTATTAACTTCACAGCTGATTAGAGCAACTATTTTGCCTGCCTACTTGCAAATTTCAAGAAAATACTAGTTGCACCATAAGCAGACAAAGGGGTAACCAAAGCAGCCAGGAAATGCTCTAAGTCCACCAAAAAAAAACAACCATGTTCATTAAAACCAGTTATAGATTGGCTGTGCAGTTAATTGTGCCAGAAGTTATGAAGCAGTTGCAGGCTGCCAAATGCCATTGGATCAAATGAATGGCTTGATAGTAAGAAAGCAAAATAACAAACCTAGAAAGGAAAGATCAAAATGGGATGTAAGAAAGGCATACTTTTAAAGCAGTTGTTTCTTTATTAGGGAGAAAAGATTTTGGAAGGGAAAGAAGTGGGGTTTTTAATCCGCTTTGCAAGGTTCAGAAGAAGTATAGCGGATGATATACTGACCCCCTCAACTTGTCTGGAGTTCTGCCACCGACTTCCAAAGAGCCCAGATTTCGCAGACACCGTAATCAGGTAGAAGAAGAAATCTATTTATAGAGCAAGACGTTCTTCATTTCCTATCTTAATGCCAATTAAAGCTATAGTCTTTCTTAACAGGTCAGAAGCAAAAGCATGTAAGCACATGCTTAACTCGCCTCTGTTCAAAGGCGACCTTTTAATTAACTGAAAACACATGTTTAAGTCCTTTCGTTGATAAAGCTGCTTTCCTGAATCAGGATATAACAGTGAATTTGACGTAGAGCTATGTGAACACTAATACACACTTTTCATTTGTATTGTTTTTCACTACAAGCAACAAACCAAACTTGTTTGTGTAGGTAACTGGACAGTGAATGCTTCTGTTCACTTGGGTGTTGCTGACTGGGTCTAATTTGAAGAAACCTTGTAAGGACAGCTAACAGAGAGAGACACTGCCTGCAAGAAACACAGCCTAAAATGAACACTGACAGCCTCGAAGTGGAACAGACAGATGGAGTCATGTTTGCCAGAGTCCCACAAGCCTTTATTAAAAGCAGACAGGTCTGATGACTGCGCAGAAAGGGAACAAGTTAGGTGTTAAAAGGAGGCAGTGTGCTCTGTAATATGGAACTGCATTAGCAGTTTATAGACAGGGTTTCACCTTTTCCAAGTGGAAAGGCACAGAGTGATGAAGAGCCCTCCATGGCTGAGCTCTCGCCACTTGCAAACTTGCGCAGAAATTCAAAGGAAAAAGCAATGACTTTATTTACTCAGCAAACATGCTGAGTAATAGCGAATCTCCCAACCAAACTCCTATTCTTCCCACAGTGCTCAGCTGACTTAGGAGAGCTCAGCAGCACTAAGTGCAAAACATTTTACCTCAGAACAGGCAACAAGCAGCAGCTTTCTGTTTAGCCTTTCTCTAGCTTGTCACCCAGTTCTGGGGTGGTATGAAGCTGCATACCGGAGATTCAGAGTTACTTTTCCCCTCAGAACACGGAGCATTTATGGTAAGTAAACAGACTTGGAGACGGGTCCTTCCACATGTGCGAACAGGAAGCTGAGCTGAGAAAGAATTGGGTGAGTCACAAACAATGCCTGGAAGCCTAAAAAAAAACCCAACAAAAAACCTGGAGTCCTCCCTACTTTGAAGACATAGCATTCTCCTCAAAAGCATACGCAGGAACAAAATGTTCTGCTGTAACACATCATTTATGGCTTTATTAGGTACCTTTATCAGTCACCTTCCCATTAATCTTAAAATTTATAATGTTGCCAGATGGACAGCCCTAAATTTAGGAAATATCCCTGTTCCTCTTGGATGCTGATGTATGGTAATACAATAGAAAAGCCTGGGAACAGCACTGTAGAGCACACTGGGTTATGAGAAAGAGTCTGGGGAAGAGGTAGCGACGTGAACTCTTTGGTGGTCCAGCTGCTGGTCTATGCCTGACATGTCCGGCAACAGGACTGGGCTGCCACAGGGGATTATTCATCAAAGTCCCTGTATTTGAAGCCAGTGAAGAGAATGGTGGCTGCTTGGTCCCATAGGACAAAACTATATGCCCAGCCCTATTCATTGGGGAGCAGTAGACAGCCTGAGGAACCATTATTACTTCCCGCCTGGGAAGAAACCATGCCCTCCCACTTTCCTGAGGCATATGGTCAATGTCTTGTGGCTTTTGGCCCCAAGGGGAATTCAGTATTCAGCCTGGTATAGTAGGAAGAAAAGCTATCCCTGGACAAGGGCAGGATCAAGAACATGCCATGCTGTGAGGGGAGGACAGCAGCAAACTGATCAGTCATATGGTACCCGTGAGCAGATTAGGAGGTCTTGTGGTGAAGAAATGCTAAAAGGATCACAAATTGATCTACACATCGGTTACATACCAAGAAAAAAGCCAAAAAAGCCGTAACTCGCCTCCTGTAAGTCAGTCAAAGCTCTTAACACAGTTTATGTTCAATGCTGATTAAGTTTTATTCATAAGGGTGGTACTGATATCGATATCCTGTTTATTTCACTCAGGAGGGAACTGAGTACTTTTAATCAAGAAAACTATGACGACATCACGGGTGCAACCAACTAACAGTTTCAGTAATTCCTATCGTCCAGCCAATGAGAGGCATTAAACTCCTTGTCCTCCCTTCCCTTCTAGCTAAATTCCATTGGATTAACACCAATCCCTGCAAAATAATAACCTGCCCCACCTGCAGGAATTAAAGAAGGTTTGAGCTGTACCAGTTTCTTTGACCCATCTATCCTAAATTTGGGTAATTCTTCCTTATTAACTAATGGCCTTGTGTGGGGGTGAGGAGGAGAGGACATGGGCATGTTCCGTTTCAGTATAATTGCTGGTCAGCTTCCTGACTGTTTACGACATCTTATTAAATGAAATTATGGCATATGGGAAGCCAAGTAGATGAGGAGAATGTTATAGCAATCTAATTACCGACTCTGTTACAGTACTCTTTACAATGGTCATTAAAGCATTCCATATGGGTTCCTACCGCCAAACTAAAAACATCGCAGACCTAGATTTTGGCATACGAACAATCTCACAGAAAACAGGGTTCAGGGTCATAGGTCAGTACAGCACTGCCTGTGGTGCCCAAGCCACGTCTGTAATGTAGAGAGCATAACACTGCAGCATAAGTGAAGAAGAGTGGATGGCATGGACAGATTAGAGCAACATGGTAGACAGATGTGGACTCGCTGGGACTCTGCTGAGCGTAGGGGAAGCCTGTCCTGAACTACTGGTCTCAGCTGTGCTTGTTGATAACTCTTTTCTTGTGGAAGTGTGAACACCTTCTTCCATTTTACTAATGAAATGAGACTAGCTGTCCAACTCCAGCTGTCAGGAACCCTGAATCATGACCCCTTTGGAATCTCCAAGTATATCAACAGGCTTTTACATTCTTGCTAGATCTTCCTTTCCAGGGCACCACTTTTCTTACTGCCTCTATATATTCATACACGCAGCTACACCTCTATAGCTACAAATAGCTATGACTATTTGTTTCCTCTCTCTCCATTTTCCACTCATGGAATATTCTTGGACACTCTCTCTCTTGCTGCCATGTTTGTTGGCTCCCTGGAATACAACAGACAAAGCAAGAGGTCAACTCTGCCTTTTTGACATTTTTGTCTTTTTTTTGTGTGTGTGTGTGTGTGTGTGTGTAATTTTTCTTGATGTCTCAAAATATTTCCTTTCCCTTTTCTTTCCTTTTTTAACTACAAGAAGTTTTATAAAACTAATTGTACTTAGGGACTGATTTTTTAGCATTTATATATTTTTGTGATATTACAGCTTTTCAAAACTTCCTCAAACAAAATTACTTTCTTCCTCTCTCCAGACTTTTTTTTAACCATGAATGACTGCTCACAAGTTATTATTGCCTCATCATTCATCCTACTGCCCTCAGCAGCACAAGCAGGAGAAAAATTAAATAGAAATCCCCCTGCAAAAAGGCCAAACCTCGAACAAAACTAGGAGTTAGGAAGGCGGTTAAGAAATAGCTGTTGGGATGTACTGTGGCGTGTGTGGTAGCTGGAAAACGGGCCCATGGATTTGACAGCTGGGGATGGGTGCTGAGTTCGTGCAGTTTGCGGGCTGGTCCCTGGTTCCTTCCCCCTCTCCAGGCCGGCAGGAGCGGAGGTGCCGTGGCTGGGCAAAGCCGCTTCTGGTGCCTCAGGAGCTGCAAGGCCGGCGCGGCTCCTGCTCGCGTTTGTAACCCAACAGGGACGACGCACCCTCCGGGACAAGCCGGGGCCTCAGCACGGACACAGGCGGGAGGGGCGGACGGCCTGGGCTTGGGGAAGGCTGCCGGGGACGAGGAGCCAGCGGCCAGGCCTTCCGCCCCACACCCACCCCGGACCCCGCGGC
>WAAD01026556.1:99139-135207 GCA_013389945.1 Fregata magnificens | reverse complement strand
CGCTGCCCCGCGCGATGTGCGGGGGGATGGCGGCGAAGGGGCCGGGCGGGCCGCGGTGGTGGCAGAACCGGCGGGCGCGGCTGCTGTGCATGCTGGCGCTCACCTTTCTCTTCTTCGTGGTGGAGGTGGTGGTGAGCCGGGTCACGTCGTCGCTGGCCATGCTCTCCGACTCCTTCCACATGCTCTCCGATGTCATGGCCCTGGTCGTGGCGCTGGTGGCTGTGCGCTTCGCCCAGCGCACCCGCGCCACCAAGAAGAACACCTTCGGGTGGGTGCGGGCCGAGGTGATGGGCGCCCTCGTCAACGCCGTCTTCCTCACCGCGCTCTGCTTCACCATCCTGCTGGAGGCCATCGAGCGCTTCACTGAGCCCCACGAGATCCAGCAGCCGCTGGTGGTCATCGGCGTGGGGGTGGCGGGACTCATCATCAACCTGCTGGGGCTCTGCCTCTTCAACCACCACGGTGTCGGAGGCCACGGCCATTCCCACGGCCACGGGCACTCGCACAGCGGCAGGCAGCACTCCCGCAGCGGCCCCAAGCCCGAGCAGCCACCCGGGGATGGGGAGGCTGCGCTGCACCGGGAGGAGACCAGCACCTTGGTGGAGAACTGCAGCAGCTCCAACGGCGTCAGCCAGGAGAAGCTAGGTAAGCCCTGCAGCGCCTCTGTCCCATCCCAGCGTAGAAGCGCCAGGAAAGCAGGAGAGGTCCCTTCCCTGAGTAGGGCGGTGGGCATCCTGGTCCCGCCTGGTGCAGGCTTCGTGGGGAGCACCCGTCCTTCCTCCTGGGAAGAGGCAAGAAACTTCCTTAGCGGTGCCTTTGGGCACACGGCTGTTGCACCTCTACCTCACACCTTTCCTTCAGGTGCTAAAAGGAGTGCCCCAAGTTGTGCGTTTGCCTTGCAGGCAGGTCAGAGTGTGAAAGAGCCTTAGGGTAAAGCAGTTTGCCTTGGAAAAAGTTGGTGCTGGTAGAGGAGGCACATGACAAGTGGTTTTTGCCTAGCGACACAAGCTGTCACAAGACGTTGCCCTAACGCCATCTGAACTGGCTGCACATCAAATAGAGCGCAGCTCAACACCTTGGTCCTGACAGCCAGATCTCTCCCTTGGGCTGGTTATTACTACCGGAGAAGCTAATCTCAATCTGAACGTAACATACTAAAGTATACTCCGTTGCAATAATGTTGTACTTCTTCATGATGTACGTATTAATAGGAAGAAATCTTGGAAGTTACCAATCAGAACTGTGGAAGTCATGCAGTAGGCACTGAATATGGAGCTCACTGGTTTCAGAATGCATGCGTGGTTTCTTTGAATTAGTGTTCTTTACTTTTCTAAAGCATGCACCTTCCCACTCACTTGCACGTAGAGATAAAGCTAAAATCTTCCCTTCCCAGTTGTGATCAAACTGTCTGTTTTGTGGGAGGGAATTTCTTGGGTTATTTTTTTAATGGACCCAGAAGCCTGGATAGTTTATTTTGAAGTCACTTGGTCGAAGCCAAGTACTGCATGCTAGCAGCGTGAAAGGTGCGTAATTGCCGCTTCTCTACTTTAATCATATGGCATCCCTGTTACCAGGAGGAAGGGGTTTCAGTCTTCAGAACCCATGTCTCTCCTTTATGTTCAGGGCGACATCACGAGACCACTGTTTTAGCTTAAATTGAGCTTTAATTGAGCAGAGTGAACATTGCTACAGTTTCAGTTTTCCTATGGTCAGAGGTTCCAAGATGCATTTGAGAAACTTAGCAGTTTCTCTCTCCCTCTCGCTCTTGTTTTGACTCCATGTTGGTTTTGAAAAGACAGGTTTTGCAAGAGGGTAGGAAAGTTCCTCTGAACATATTACACCATTTTCTTGACCACATAATAAGCTCTTAATGTAGGTTTAGTTCCAACAAAGGTATCCTAATAATTAGTTTCAAACAATGTAAAATTCCCTTAACCGTTGATCTAATAGATATCTTGGCTTGTGAATTGTTCTTGCATGGTGAAACTTAAGTTGTGCTTTCACCCAAGTTTTGGACTAGTTCTAGACTAAAGGATTAACTTACAGCATGGATTAAAAATGTATACTGTTTTGAGCTAAGTTGTCTGGAATTTCTCATGGATGTCCTTCTGGCAATAACAAACAATTTGTTGTGGGTGTTTAGGTGGTAATAGGGCATAATTTTGGTCACAGTGAAACTTTGAAATAAGTTTCTATTTCCTTCTGTGCCCTGTCATGATTATGTAATGGATGGAGTTATTCATAGTTTACCCATGGAAATGTTACAGGTAAAGGCGCTCGGAGACTTACAGCGAGAAGCTGTAAGACGTGTAGGTGAAAACTAGGGAAATAACTGAGAGTGGTACTATGCCTTCATTGGAAGTTTTTACAAAGAGGGGTAGACCCTGATTTCCTAAGGTGGAAGTGGAAAGCTAATGATAGCCTTAGGGGCTAGTGCTGCACAGGTATCTTTGTGCATACACTTTATGTGAAGTAATCAGTTTATAGTTAGATTTAAATGAGCATATTTCAAATGGACACGTTTTAACCATTTGCCATTAAAAAAATCTCAAGAGCTTTCTGGAACCATGTTTCCTGTTATCAACCCTTATAGATAGGTCTAGTGACTTTTCAAATCTCCTTTGCTCCAAGTACTTGGTACGCAGCAGAGCGTTCCTCTTTCCTTGCTCTCGTCGTGGACCCTGAGGTCTGAACTCTGTAACCTGAGATATTTTCCTCTAATTTATTGATTTCTCTGGAAAGTTACAGGTCCTGTATTCCATAACTCCTAGAGGTTGTGTGAAAAGTGTAGCTGGAGCTTTAGGACAGAAGTGTGATGCACGAGGTTACGAGCCTGGGGCTTGGAACTGACCTGCTCAGCTGCCTTTGTAGGAGCCCACCCCTTCTTCAGAGAGGAAAGAACTTGTAGACACTTTACGATTACAGAATCACAGTCATGAGAGCAGGGTGGCAGAAGCTGCAGGTCATACTAACACGTTAATGTTTACAAAGCTCTGAACTGAATAACCGCGGAAGCAGTAAGAGCTCCGTGTTTCAGTTTGTTGGGCCAGTGGCCAGTGCCCATTACATTTCTTTAACACTGGAAGCTTTCTGTCCAAAGAAGAACTTTTGAAGAAAAGTAGGAGGTTAATCATGTAAAATACTTTCAATTTTGAACATTGGAAGATGTTTTTCTTTCAAAAAAACATTCTTCTTTGTAATGATGTGTGCACTTATTCCTATATAGCTGGTTAGGTGTGATGGAGTGGTAATATCGCAGACAGTTTTGACAAAGGAAGGCACTAAAATGTTCATTTGTGCATTGCACGGTCCATGACATACGGCTTTGGGCATCAACAGCTATATGTCACTCAACAGCTGTATGTCACTTAAAAAAAGTACTAAAAATAGGGGGGGGTTATGTATTCTGAAATATAAATAACACTAGTTCATAGCCTCTGAGAGCTTCAGTGATAACTTACACTGCCCTGTAGTCAATACTGATAAATTGTGCGGTTTAGACCTAAAAGCTCAGCTCATTGTATCTCAGTTCTGCTGGCTCCAAGCGCCATCTCAGAAAAACTTCCTTTTCCTCGAATTCAGAAGACTTTTGGAAATGAACTGGTAAACCTGAGAAGTCGTTACTATAAAGCATTATCCGTACCGCTTTTGAGCTTCTGGCCTCATAAATTTTAATATAAAATAGCAACGCAGTCCTATGGTTTAAGAGAGATTTTAGCAATGTGATTAGCCTTCTGGCTTTTCAAAAGGAGGAAAAAATGTAAGTTACTTAGCTACTTAACCAGCTTTTTTATATATGCTCTGTAATTCTGCATTTTGTTTAAGAAATGTACAGTGAGTAGTCAAATGGTTAAACAGTTGGAAAACGTGAAAACAGTTTTTCGGTAGAATAAATTGAAATGTGGTCATCTTCATATTTTGCCACTCTACATCTTCAAGCTCCATGTAGAAACAGTTGCCTTCTAGACTGTTTAGGTCACTTATTGGGACAACTGAGTATTTCTCAGGCAGAGAAAATGTTGCTAAGTGTTATGGGTAGAGTTGCTTGCTTTTCAGTTTCATACTGAACATGGCAAGCTTAATGTTGGTTATTATTTTATACGGAGTTATAGTAATGTGTAGTATTATAGCATATGCCTAATCAGTTTACTGTTTTCTTGTCAGGTGAGATGAAAGACGACATGACTGACCTACAAGTGAATGGGAACGCTGGTCATTATCCTCTGGACGTAGAGGAGGTTGAAGAAGACTCTAGTGCGCAGCTTAACATGCGTGGAGTTTTTCTGCATGTTTTTGGAGATGCCTTAGGTTCAGTAATTGTGGTAGTGAATGCCTTGCTCTTTTATGGGTTGTGGAATCCATGCCCCAAAGATGGGCCCTGCTTTAATCCATGTGTCAATAATCATTGCATGGAAAATGCTACTTTATCCCAAACACTTGGCAGAGCAAACAAGTCTGAGCAAGAGAGCATTACGGTGGCTGGTCCATGCTGGTTGCTATATTTAGATCCCGTCCTTTGTTTGATGATGGTTTGTATACTCCTTTACACAACTTACCCATTACTTAGGGAGTCAGCCCTTATACTTCTACAGACTGTTCCCAAACAAATAGATGTTCATTCCTTGAACTCAAAATTACGTACCCTTGAAGGAGTTGAAGCAGTCCATGAATTACACATTTGGCAGCTAGCAGGCAGTAGGATAATTGGCACTGCTCACATAAAGTGTCCTGACCCTTCCACATACATGATGGTGGCAAAGCGCATAAAAGAGATCTTTCATGACGAAGGGATTCATGCAACTACCATTCAGCCTGAGTTTGCCACCGTCGGCTCTGAATCGGGGAGAGGGAAATGTGAGTTTCCTTGCAGGACTCAGTGTGCTTTGAAGCAGTGTTGCGGAACAGGAGAAGATAGTACTGCAAAGAAGACAGAAAAATCTTCGTCACCTAGTATTTCTTGTTCAGAAGTTGTCATTGAATTTCCGAAAACTAGGAGGACTAAGTCGGAGAGCATCCCTTCAGTTAAGCTAGAGGCAAACACTGATCAAAATGAGCAGTTTGAATCATCTTTGTAACCCCCCGAATGGTGCTACCTGAGTTTTGGTGACTTTGAAAACAGCTATATTGCAAGAGGAAGAGACAGACATTTGAGATGCAATTTTGCCAAGTAGTGTAATTGCTGAAGTCCTTGTTCTTGTCATATTGCTAAATCTAGAATGCTTGTTTTAAAGAACATAATGTCACTGTCATGATACAATGTGTTTGTGTTGACTTTGTACGGAGACAGAAAGTGCACCGATGCTGTCACAACTTCAGAAAACCAGTTTCAACATTTCGGCGGAGACAGTTTTTGCTGTGTTTCAAATTAAAATTTTTTTTCCAGTGAAAAGGTGTTTGAGGGATAAGCATGTAGGAACTCAATTTGTGTTACAGATTTCTTGGGCCTACTCTTTCCTTTAATATTTGATTTGTAGATATTTTAATATATTGCTTATTTAGAAGCCCTAAGGAAACCAAAGTTCATAGAACGTTTTTAAAGATATAACTACTTAAAACTGGAAACCACTTTGCAGTTTCACATATTTTTCTTAAACCTATATAATAATAAATGTGAAGGCTTTTCTAATGAATTTGTCATATAGCATATTTTAAAGAGAACATCATGTGATTGTTAGAAACTGTCCCCACTTTTTCTGGTAGGGTAGCGAGGTAACTAAAATCAACTGCTTGTGAAAATATCAGATGTGAAAGAGGTTTTTTTTCTATCAGAATGGAAGTTCAAGCTACTGTATACTGCTCTGTGATCAAGACATGAGACTGACCGATAAAGTAATGCATACTTTCATACTTTATGGATTTTCTGGTGTTTTTCCTTATTTCCAAGTTGTGTCTGGTCATAAAAGCCTTCAAAGTTTAAAGAATCCTTGACTCAGTGCTATGAATGAAGAGCTGGAGCTTCATTTTTAACTGGTTCTCAGTTTGCTAAGATAAAATAATTAGTTATGTCAATAAGTGCTCTGTCGGGGAAAGTCTGCCAAGCACTGACAGTATAATTCATGCTTTTAAGCATAGACAGTAGCCTCCCTAATAAGTAATTCAGTGGTACATTTTGCTTGTAGTTGAGTGTGTCTGTAAGCACTTGCAGTGACTGCAATCCTGGTCCCCACGGTGTCCTCAGGAGCCTTCCGCTGGCTTTTGAGGAAGTGGGGCAGGGAGTAGGATTTCATTCACTGTATTTCACACTTTGAGATGTTTATGTACCACATAATTTCACTCATTAAGTATCCGAATCTGTGGTTTAAAACGTTAACTCAGTTAATTGACAACTGGCTCTAAAGAAGCTGTTACAGTATGCTGCCAACTTATACCTTAACAAAGGAGAAACTGGTCTATGGACTCTGTGAATTTGGCAGAGACTAGATGAGAGTTGAAGATAAAACATAGAAGAAATCTAATCCAAAACCCTGACCCTTTTGATCCACCCTCGAGTTACGTATGGGGAAATAATGTCTTGTGATTTAATTGACTGCTCCTATGGTCAAAACTGGAAAACAACTCAGATCTTCCATTGTTTGCTCTATGACTCTGGACATGATAAACATTCTGCCTCAGTTTCCCTGTCTTAAAATGGGGATAATACCTACCTCACAGGGGTGTTGTGAGGCTTAACTCTTGTGTGAAGAGCTCTGAGATCTGTCACTGGAGGGCACTGGAAGGAAGTATAAGATACTAAATTACATGGTATTTACTCCGTCTACAAATGTATTGCAATACTTAGGCACAACAGAGGGAACTGAGGATAGTTTTGGCCTTATGAAATTCTTTGATGCTGTGGTTTTCAGGTTTTTAACAGTATTTAAATGTAGATTTTTTTAACAAAGAATGTTTTGTTAGCGAAGGGCACGTAGGTTTGCCTCCGGATACAGAACACCTCGCTAGTTTGCATTTCTAATATGTGTCTCGTATGATAATTGCTCCTAAGTAGTTCAAAATAGTCTGCTGCTCGTCAGACCTGGATTGGCCCAGGTCGTGTCAGTGGTCTTACCCAACTTCTCAGCAGAGCATTGCAGTCAACTCTTGATTATCCATGGGTGGATTACCAGTGTTGTATATTAACTGTGCAGTCTACAGGGCCACACTGGCTCTGTATGGTATGCCAATGTGTTGGCCAAATGCTGTGTGCCAAAGCATTGGAAAAGTAAAGGAGCTCAGTCCAGTTTCGCACGAGCCTGCTCTCACAGGGTTTGTTAGCTTGGGTGAAGCGCAGCACCATGCAGTTATTTTGCCTCTTGGCTGCTCAGATGCATCCACAGGAAGCTGCAGTGTGCGGATGGGTCGGTTCAGCTTTGCGCTAGCTTGGGGATGTTGGTGCTTCACAACCATCAGCATCACTCACCTTTTTCTGTGTTTATGCTTGTTGTATAGTATCATAAGCTAACTTAAATATGTTAATATAGTATTTATGTATGTTTTTGTTTTGTCTGAATTATCTTAACTTTTTCTTCTGTTACCTGTATATGATCTAGAGTTGACTGTTAAATGAGATCTTGTATGAGACTACATTTGCAAAATATGCTACCACTGCTAGTATACTACAAAGTATTAACCAAGTAAATTTTGAAATGAACAAAGTACTATTTTTTTTTGGAAATGCGTATCCTTGCTTTTTATGGTAAGCTTTCACTAATCATTTTGCTCGATAGTTTAAAATTGGTCTCAGTCATTTATATGAATTATTGAGGTCCTGCTGTATATCACTAATGCGCCATAGAACTACTGCTCTTTAGTTTATTTAAAAAAGAAAAAACCAAGACGAACCATAGTAGCACTGAGAAGCCTGAATGACTTCTCTCCTGTTGCTCTTATAAAAAGAGAGCAACTACTAAGTCTTCACAGTTGCCAGCATTGGTTAACAGTCTCAGTAAATGCATCTGAATAGATGGAGTGTTGTAATCACTAATTCCATTGTAACTATTTAATCCTTTCTTTTGTGCCAGAAGTCATATTTTTCTATTTCTGTGTCCATTGCAGGCAATGGCTAGCTTAAAAGACAAAAAGCTCTCCCCCACGTTATTTTTATTATCAGGACACGATGCAGATGTGACGATGATGATGATGATGGGGGCAGAAGGGGGAGTTGCGTGGCCTCTCTGTCATGCACCGTGTTGCATGTGCAGCACCAGCTGGTGGTAATGGGGCCCTTTAGTCTCTTTAGCCCTTGATGGCAAATTCCCTGAAAGCATATAGTCAGGTCAAGGTGGTGGCTGTACAGCAGCAGGAATGCAATTTTTGTGTTTGTTCTGGCTGTATGAGACCTGACTGTAGCCTGCTAGCGTGTGATATAGCTTGATTTTTTTTAACCTGATCTGTCTATGGTTACACAGACTTGATTTGTTCTGAAGATCACAGTTCCAGAATACTGGGAGCGTTCAAAAACACTGCGCAGTCTCTTTTTTTTTCCACAAAGCGTGAAACTAGTGAATCTCATGTAAGTGAACACTGCAGTGGTGGGGAGCTAATTGTATTGTGTATCACATTCCTGAATTTTTAAAATAAAAAAATACGGAACACTGATTTTAAGGAAAAATAAGTTTGTATTTCAGTGTCTAGATTGTTTATGCTTCTGATTAAATGTGTCAGAGATGTACCAAACATCATTGGGTGAAATATTTTACACTTAGTACATGTCTCATCCAGAAACATGGTGTTTTAGAATCACTTCTTAGATTATAGCTGCACCTAAGAGTGCAGTGCAGAACTAATTCAGACACTCAGTGGGCTAGCCACAGTACCATGAAGCTTTACTTTTTAGCAGAGTAAATTGCTTCTGTGGGACCCCTTATAATTTTAGCTCGATTGCTTTCAACATCCATTCTAGGCTTTTGGTAGTATCTGTTACTGCTGCATCACGGTATTTGGTATGGACATAACACACAGTTATGTAAAAGACAAAACTAGCCCCAACTTGTGACTCCCCAAAAGTCATGGCAAGGGCTCAGTCCTATAAATTTCTGTATTCATGAATAGTTTCATTGGGCTGACGAGTAGTTACTTGCATGCAAGAAATTACTTGCGGGAGTGAGTCCAGAGCTTCTGCCAATACAGCCTGGCTTTTGAAGAATGACTGAAAATATCTAGATTTTATGGAGGTATTAAAATCAGGAGTACTGTGGTGTTTCTAAATTTGCTGCAGAAATACTATCAGTTTGTTATATTTCAGGATTTATTCTTTTTACTCATTTTCCAAAAACAAAGCAAAAAGGCCCACTGAGTGTCCTAAGACTTGTTAACAAGTTTAGCTAAACTGACGTTGCTGTTTGCTTCTGAAATTGGGCCATCTGAACTTATTGAACACTGCCTAGTGGAGTCTGGGGAGGAGGGATAAAGATTCTTGCCATTCTCCTTTCCCTGCCCCCTGCTTTGACTGCACTTTNCGGCAGGGGTGAATTTTGTAGCTAGATGTTCCGAGTTCCACGTGGAGGGAATGGGAAATACTGTGAACTATATTTAAAAGCATATAAATATGCTCTGACTATTTTAGTTTCATAGCATAGCATCAGTTACGCCCTTTTTAGGTATGCATTTAAGTTGTTCAGCTCTGTAGTAACTTTGGTTTTTTCTTTTTTCTGCTGGATGGAAAGAGGTGGATGCTCCGTTTGCCTGAGCTAAAGCCAGGCTTGACAATTTTCCAAATCAAACATAGCTTTGCTGATAACAGGAGGTCAGATTATTCCCTATGACCTTTGCTTTGTGTGGTTAGCTGCCTGTGAGGTACAGTACCATGTTTTAGCAGGCTCACGTTTATATCTTTTTGCATTCACCGTGTTATCTAAGTAGTTGAAGAGCAAAACTGCGGTACTGAAAAATACCTTTTATCTATATGTCTCCAAAAAGCACATGGTATTAATTTGGCTTCTCTTTTTTCATGTCCTGGATCTGTTTCTGAGCAATGTTAAAGTATAATTGGCATAGCTAGTGTTCATTAATGATATTTCTTTTTGCCTTCTTTTAAAATAAATAATAATGGTTTGGTTGGGTTTTTTTTTTTTTTTTTTTGTATTAAGTATTAAAGTCCTGAGAAAATAAATGGAGCTCGTGAATGTCGAATACTTTTAGTTGGGTTTTCTTTCTCAGGTCAGTTCCTAGGAAGAAATTTGACTAGTAGAAATGCACTTTCACCATCTCCCAGAACCTCAGAAACAAGTACAAAGAGCACAAGTAGAAGAGGAGGTTAATAAATGGGTTGTAAAGTGATGGCCTCCAACTGTCTGGATTCCAGGTTCAATTAAAAGAGTAGTTGCTCAGTTCTAGTATCATGTGAAGAGTTAATTATGCAAAATGCATTTTTTTTTCCTGCTTTTTTTTCCCTAAGAAAAACAGCCTTTGAAAAGAATTTTAAAAAATCTTCCTGTCCTGTTAATTGGCCGTGGTTAAATAGGTAACGTATGGGTCAATAAGGTAGGCTTCCTAATAGAAGCCTGTACTGTTTTGTTTAATGTCTTTGGAAGACAGCTACTTTAGAGCAGAAGATGCTTTGGTGTTTTTCAGCTTCATTTGTTTCAATTCAGAAACACTGCACTTTGCAAAGTTTGTTGGGAGAAAAGTACTGACTGCAGAAAAAGATACAGCTGCCAGCAGTAATACTGAGGAGGGCAGGATCATTATTAATACCTGCCTTGAGCTGTTTGTGAGCTTGCAATGCTGAGTTCATTTTGGAGCCCTTCACTGGTGCAGCTTCAGCAGCTGCTTTTTCCTGCTTCAAGAGTGAAAAGTGATTCCATGTTGCTAGTTACATATGCAGGAGGATATGTTTGGTTGTACTGTAAGCATTGCACATGAGCTTGAGTTTTGCCATTTTCCAAAGCTACTTCTACCTCATCATGAAAAGATGTGATTTAAACTTAATATGAACATCCTTACGAGACATGCTAGTGTGGGAATTTCTAATTAATAGGATGGGAAGGGAAGCTTCAGGTCTATAGCTTACTTTTGCTTTTACATGTACCTTTAGCCATGCCATTCCTAGACCTCCTACCCCAGATGGTTGCCTGACCACCTCGAGGACCAGATCCAGCTCCCAGAACAACTCCTTCCTGCTGCTTTTGCATCGGAGGAGCTGATGCCACATGGGAAGGGCAGGTTGGGAGTGAAGTTGTGTCTGACTCCAGGCAGGTGAGCACTTTCAGCAGGAACCTTCTCAGTCTGATCTGTGCTAGCATCCCAAACCTGGCACGAAACCCTTGCCACCGACACTTCGGTTAGCATTTATATATACACGTATTTTGTGTTACCTTTTCTTTTGTGACAATCAACAGAAACTTTAAAGCAGTGCTCAGCCCAAATTGTAATCCCCCCCTCCTGTCACCCAAGCTCCATTTCTAGTTGCAGCATTGGTAGGCATCCCAGCATTTCCCTCACACCAGCTAGCGCAGCTAAGAATAGCCGTGGTGATGCTGTGGAACAGGATGTGCAACCTGCTGGGTTTCCTGCATTTGTGCTTGTGTTGCTGGCCTGGGATGAAGCCTGTCCTCCTCCGTCTTCCCTGCTGGCGCTGCTGGACTCGCTAGGAGAATTTGTTAGATTTAATTTGTTAGATTAGGTTTGCTCTGGGTTGGCCTACACTTGTTTGAGTTGCATTCTGCAGTATTGGCAATTGCATTCTGCAGTATAGGCAAAACCTCAGCTGCGTGAGATATTTACTTGCTGCCAGTCTTTCTTGCTTCAGAGTACAGCTGCCGAGTGTAAGCGGCTGCTGCTGGCCCACTGCAGACAGTGGCAAATGAGGGCCACAGACCTGGGTTCAGCTTTGCTGGTTGGTTTGATGTTACGGTGTCATCCTTCTAGCTGAGGGTGCAGCTCAGCAGGTGTGTGCAGCAAGTACAGCACGGTGAGTATCAGCAGATGACTAGGTCATTGACGCTTACCTGATCTTGGTGCTCATACCCTAGTTCAGGAGTGAACAACAGTCTCACAGGTAAATGCTGCACATATTGCTCTACCCTCGAAATTTTTGCATTAGGCAGCATTGGCTGGAGACGCAGCCCATCATTCTTGTCCTGGGGTGCTCTAGGACTCTCCCCCAGTCAGTTGCAGGCAAGCTCATTTTCCCTTGAGAAAGGGATTATGTGAATTAACAAAAGTTGGGTGATAATTTTCACCTTTATTTTGTGGCCGTGTGGGAAGGTTCTGACCCAAATGGATGGGGTTGATTCTACATGCTTCCAGCTGAGTCTAAGGCGGTGTTGGGTTACAATACCAGGTAAAATCTAGGCTCAAGCAGTTCGTCTTCTAAATATCTATAGTGGAAGAGGTCTTAGACTTTTATGTCATGCTGTTTTGAAGGGATTTGCTCTTCTCACATTGCTGTCCAAAAAAAATAAAGGAAGGATTGTGACTAGTTATCACAAGAATTATTAGCCAGCGTTGGTAGCTGTGTTTCCATTTTGTCTGAAGCTCTCCCTGCATATAGTAGATGCACAGTAGAGACGCTGACGAGTTCGTTGGCAAGCTACCGCTAAAAAGGAAGTGTTTGGTACATATGCTCCAGCTTGGAAGTGGAATGACACTTGGCACCATAATGTCCCAGTTACCTTTTTTTGAAGGAGTAGGAAAACTACAGAACTAAATATTGAGTCAAGCTGCGTAGGCAGAGCTCCTGTGTCAGGACCGCGTTGACGTCACAGTTGCAGTGTGACATCGCTAGCCGTATGTGAAAAGCTCAGAGCATCACCCAAGCCGTATCTGTTATTCAAAACCTCAGTAACATTTGCTGAAAACTTGCATGGGTTTTTTTTCCTTGACATATCCAGAGAAGTTTAGCCACGCAGCTTAAACATCTCACCACCGATTTAGATGATGAGCTGGAAGGCTTTCGACTGTGGTGTGTAATCCAGCTGCGCTGCAACAGTGTGTGCTGCTCTGGAAAAAAACGTGCCATTGAGCCTGGAGTTTGAATGCCATTGCCCTTGTGTGCCCTTTCTAAAAGTATCTGTGAAAACGAGGTAATGTCAAAATAATGTTTCTCCACTGAAAGCTGTTTGGATACTAACGTCTACAGCTTCTGCAGTAGCCTTCTGCAACAAGAGGCTGGCTGTCTCGTTTGCAGTGCTCTTGATCACAGATACATTGCAAGACCAGCATCTGTGGTGCTCTTAATTGCTGACCTCTGCCCGGACAGTTATCTTAGCTATTACTGCATGTTTGGGAGTTTTGCAACAATTAATGTGACATAGAAAAAGAAGGGGACGGGCACTGGAGTTCTTTAGATTTTTTTGAGAATGGAAAATCTGATCTGAGAGATTTTTGCCAAAACTTCTTTCAGCTCTGGTAGTACCAGGAAAGCAGATCACTTCTCCCATGGTGGTTACTCTTGTTAGCAGAGAGCAAATGAAATTATGGCATCCGTGGAGAAAGATGAGCAACAGAGTGTGTATGGGTTTTGCTTTTGGACTGGTTATAATTTTTTTTCCCCCTGCAGCTGTTTTGGTGAGGGTAATGATGTTCTTTGGTCTTCCTCTATAGCTTTGCGGTGCTTAACAGCTTATTACTGTGAGACCTACACATGATGACAGTGGAAATCAAAGTTACTGAAAGACATGGGAAAAAATGCTTAAACAGATCACAGCTGAAACTGAGACCTTAATCTTTCCAAGACTGACAAGGTAGCCAGCACAACTGCAGCTGTTACATCAGGAAAGGATAGTGTGAAGTATCAGGCTTAGCACACTGCTATAAAAATGGTGTAGAAAATCAGGTAACAGTAGTCTTGTTTCACACCTGAGCATATGAGAAGTAGCCTGTATTAAGAGACTGCAGCTTGGTAAAAGTAATGTCCTTGCATGGAGGCTTTCTTGCTGGCAATGGTTAAAATCCTGATAGAGCAGTATTTCTCCAAATGACTTAAGGTAAAGTCAAACGAAGAGAGTCCTTATGCAATATGGAGTTCCCCTTTCGAAACAGCGCTTTGGAGAGAAAAAGTCATTGGTCTGGGCTAGGACAAAAATTGCTTAAACAAGATAAACAAGGGTGGACTGCTGCCATCTTTCCCTTCCCCTCTATCTCTAAACCTTAACCTTAAATTACAAATATGAGGTTAACGCAGTGCAGTGCATCTGCAACTACTGAAACCAGCTATATTTTAATAGATCTTATTTATTTTGATGACGATGAAGGTTTGAAAGTTCCTCTAGGTAACAGAAAGATTTCTATGCTTTTGAAGTTCAAATGCAGGTATTTTTAAATATTACTAAGAATGTTTTCAAATTAAATAATTAGTTCTCCTGATAAAGTGTTCCGTAATCAACAAGAAAATTATTTACTAATTCTGTATCCTTGTTTCTAATCCAAGTACTTCACAGAACATAGAAATAAACATTTTCAAAAACCTGTCCAATTTTTGTGGGCATGGTATTTTTTAAATATCAGCTAGAAAGAAAGGCTGTTTCAGTCATAAAATTTGAGCTAACTACACGATCTTGGTAGCAGGTCGCTTGCCACTAACAAGTACTTTAGCACTGTGCAGAGCTCTGAGTGGCTGTAGAACATGTTGTGAGAACAGGGACCACAGCAATAAAATAGGGTGGAGAAATCTTTGCTTGAGCTTCACAAAGAAGAAACTACTTAAGTCATATGAAAGAAAAGGTATCTGTTCCTAAATTGCATTCTTGCTTGTATTATACAGGGCGTCCTGCAAAACTAACCCTTCAAGGTACTGGTTATGTGACGACGACTTTATTCCAGAAATACCAGATTAGGTCCTGTCCTATGCAATGGTTTATCCAGGCGGTGAAAGTGTGGTAGGGAAGAGTGGAGAGCATGACAGATGCATTTCTGGACTGTACATCGCTCAGCTACTCCTTGGAGTACATGCATTCCTTCTTCTAAATAACATGAAAGTGTGTTCAGGGTTTTACCCGAATCTGATCATCCTGGTTTTCAAACAACTTTGTTCTGACGGGTTCTTTTTGAAGGAGAATGTCTTAACAAAATTGGCTTCAGAGTGCCTTGCCACAACAATGCCTTCAGGTGCCACGTGCTGGCTGGCCGAGCCAGTGACGCTGTATTTTCCTGTCCACAGCAAGAATGGAATACTCTGAACCAAGTCATGTACTGGACAGAGAGTATTAAAGACCTGGAAATGTGGAAGAATGTGCTGAAGATGAGGCTAGATTAATTCTCAACACCTTTAGCCTTTGTTAAGCAAGGGATTTTTTTTCTATCAATGTGATTAATCCCAAACAGAGCCGCTCGTATTTAGAGGAAGAAAAGCTTAAGATTCACTGAAATTTCACTGAGGCGCTTTTTGGTAGGTCTAAGCTGTTTACTAAGTAAGTAAATTGGGTGGGATGGTAATGGTTGTTACAGAACCCCTTAAAGCATGTTTTCCATCTCCTAGCATCTGTGATAAGTAGATTATGAATATAAGAGCCTACCCTGGTACAGTGTTGGGAACTCTGGCAGAGGTGAAAAGCACTCTCTGTTCATGGCACACATGAGGCTCTGACCTCTGTCATGCTTTTCATCCATCAAACGTCGTTAGATAGTGTTTAAAGAAATACGAAGTAGTCTCGGAGACTAGAAAATGTGACCACTTACTTTGTAGTAACTGTGGTTCTCTGAGTGGTCTCATTTTTCTCCACGTGGACTTCAGTTTCCCCAAAAAGCTAAAATTTCAGTTTAAGGATGACCTCAGAAATAGGGATGGGAGATGGCTTGTAGAAATCTTGTGGGCATCCAGCAGGACTACAGCTGTGCTAGGGAAAGAAGCCATCCTCCCTTCGACTGCACCCCAAGCAGACCCAACCTGAGGGATGGAAAACCAGCAGTCCTCCTGGGAGCAGCCCAGATTGCCGCTGGTTAATCCCTGCTGTACTGCACCAGGTTTGGGGCCATAGCACACAGGAGAAGGGAGGGCATCGCTGCCCTGAGCTGGGACATGTGCGGGCCAGCTAACCTGTGCTCTGAGCAACTCCTGTTGCAAAACACCCATCTAACGACAAATGCGCACGCAGCGCTGTCCCTCAACGTTTAAAACTCTCACTCTCTGTATAGGAAAGGCCTCCAAATCAAGGCCATGTATGGCGTAGGTGTAAAGGGAGCGATGGGCTGGTGGAAGTGGCACTGCCAGTGATGTAGCAACTCTGATACCGGGCTCCCAGTCCAGTTCTTCCTGGGATTAATGCCGCCGCTGAGTTTAGATCTGACAAATGAGTCTCAAAACTCAATTTATGCAGAAATGGCTGCTTAAACCTGGTTACTACTTCTTTCCTGGTGCAGGTGGCTTTTCTAGGTTGTCTGCTTTTTCCACAGTGACTTCTAGGCACTGCTTGGGCAGGGGTTGTCCCCTCCCAGCGTAGCACTGAGCACGCGGGTAGGTACCCTCCAGGCAGGGCTGCTGGATGCTTCCTAATCCAGTAATGGGGAAAAACACCCACCACGAGAGCGTTTGCAGCGCTTCACTAAATAAGTAATAGATACTAAAGTCCCCAGGACTTTGGAATTACATGGACTCTGACTTTTCGTGCAATGCTATATAGTGTTTAGGTAAAAGGTTAAAACTATACTTACTCTAAAATAAACCTATGCCATAACATGGAGGCAGAAGGACAGACAGAATTAGTACTGCTTCCTTCTTTAATAGGAGTCAAGCTGAGATGGAGAAGGAGAGTTTATAAATGTTTTCTGTTTAGTTTTTTTCCTTTCACACTTTGCATGACTTCTTGCTAGAACACTGGAAACAGACTTCTGTTAACTTTTGGTTATAAGAAACCAAAGAGCAGTCTTGGAAAGAAATTGGGGTCTGAGAACACAGCAGGGTAATGGGGAACTTAATAAATATCCTGTTGTTATAACATCTGTCATTTTAGCATTAACAAGCTCATGACTTTAGCTGTTGTATGATCACAGCTCCACTCTGCAGATTAAGGGAAAGGCTGTTAGACCTTTCAAGTAAAAGCTTTCTGCACGGCAGGATGCTTTAACCTCTTGTATCCTGAAGCTATTTAGCTAAAGCAGCCTGAAAGGGATATTGAGACAGACTCCTGTGCGGATCAATTAGGAAGGCTACAGAAGCAGTTAGGCTCAAGGGTTTTCCTCATTTTGTTCTCTTTGATGTCCAGAAAAGCCAGAAAAGAAACCCAAACCCAAAATAATGTGGGTTGTTTGGGGGGGGTGGGTGTTGTTTGTTTGTTTGTTTTTTGTTTGTTTTAATCTTGATTTGGCCATACTTTGGTTCTTTTAAAGGTTGTAGAGAGGAGATTTAAGAGACTTAAATGTCTTATTAAGTCTTATTAAAGGAATAAACATCACTGGAGCAAACCTACAGTAGATGTCCATTGCTTTTAAGGCAGTAAATGATACCAACTGCAAACACAGGGTGGTATTTTGGTTCATTTAAAACAGGCCTATGTAAGGACCAGAACAACTGTACAAATACTGAACTCCATGCAGCATCTCTCACCACCTGTTTCTGTGATTTCTTTAGCCTGTTGACTCATATTTTTCTTTTCTGGAAGCTAAGGAAAACGCCTGCCATGCTGAAAATGCTCCTGGTTTGGTTTTAATCTCGGACGAAATTAATCTGAAACAGTTCCATGGTGATAATGTTTCTGACTTCTTTATTTTTTGCTTTTATGTGTCAGGTGGTGAAATGAGAGCCCTCCACGAAGTGTATGCAGCCAGTGCTGCAAAGAAACAACAAACATCGCTCCCCCAGTACACGGCTTCTTATGCAGGGAGGAGCAGAGGGGCTGAAAGAAAGAGGTTGTCTTGGTGCTCAGGAGAAGTCCATAGCATGTTGGGTGCAAGCAAGAGCTGTGGTTTTAGAAGAGACCTATAGCCATCTTGTCCCACAGCGCTTCATTGTCCTCCCTCGTTGTCCTTCCTCAGGGGAGGAAGCACCATGCCCAGCTCACAGCTGCCTCCAGGACTGGTGTCAGTCTACAGAAGTATCGGTGGACCACATGTCTCATAGGATGGAAGGACAAACCACTGTGTTCATGTGCTGCTTAGATGCTCCTGAAAAGCCCAGAGGCATCAGTTTGCACTCCCAAGTGCTTCCAAGCCCCTGTGTACTTTAGGATCCTGCATACCAAGTGATTTTTCATAGAATTTAGGCTCCTTAACGCATGTTTGTTTGGTTTAAACAGGATTGAGATTGTCTTGGAAACGCTACTTTTCTGATTGGGGAAAAAACCCTTACAAACGAGTAAGGCCAGGTGTACAGAAGAGATGCTATCCAGTGTGGCATGACTGGAAAGCACAGATGTGATCTGGGGCACCGGGGCACACAAAGCCCATGCTCAGGTCATTAATAAGCAGCTGGTTTACTTTGTGTGCTTTCAGCTTCTATTCCTTTTAATGACGTTGAAGTAAGAGCAGGAATCTACATCCTCCCCCCAAATTTTGAAAATAGCAGCACAAACATTTCA
The DNA here is from genome assembly GCA_013389945.1 of Fregata magnificens. Taxonomy (NCBI): domain Eukaryota; kingdom Metazoa; phylum Chordata; class Aves; order Suliformes; family Fregatidae; genus Fregata; species Fregata magnificens. Next base: position 116,779 of record WAAD01026556.1, on the reverse strand, counting down.
GTAGCTGGTGGTGGTTTCACTGCAGTGACAGACTCGGGCAGGGGGGGGACACTTTTTTTTGTAAAATGCTTTAAATTCCTGAAATGGTTAAAAAAACCTACCTGACGCCAAACCACTTTTCATTTTGAAATACTTTTCCCTTTTGTAAGTGAAATTACAAGTTCAAACTCTCACAATGTTTTGAGTAGAACAAAACATTTGGACCCCAGTAGGTTTTGCTAAAGACTTTCAGAGCTGCTAACATCTAGAAAATCAGTTATTTGCACGGGGCTAATTAGAACCCATCAAAGAATGAGAGAAATGAATCCCAACAATGCAGTCAACGGTAGCGCTAAGATCTTCCAATTAAACTGTGCTGTTGGCTTATGCATATTAGCACATGAATTACTCTTTAAGTGATAAATGTCGAACCAAATAATTATCTAAAGCTTCTGGGAAGGGATAATCAGTAAGGTTAGGCTGGCAAAATACAAAGCTTTTCTCTTGCAAAATACAAATAGAAGTACAGCTTGCTGAAAACACAGCAAATTGTTCCCTGCGACTGAATTGCCAGGGTAAGCCACATTTCTCCTTTTTGAAATATGGGTGGCACCTTATGCTTTTTTATCCCTTTAAAACCAGGCAAAAATTGGAATAATCAAAACCTTGAGGAATGCCTACCAGATTTCCAGAGACTAGCTGCAAAAACCTATGGAGGTACTAATTTACATCCTTCTCGCTCCAGCAAAGAGGGTGCTGGGAAGATCAGAGGCTGGCTGTGTGGCGGTGTTGCTCTTCATTTGATGCCAGCATGGGCGAGTGCAGCCTTGCTGCTGTGCCTGGGCTTGTGGGAGCCGGCTGCCTCCAGAGGGGCTGCACCACTGCAGGCCTTGTGCACGACTGCAATCCTTGTGGATGGCTGCAATCACCATGCATGGCTGCAATACTCACGCCCAGCTGCAATCCTCGTGCACCTCTGCAATCACCATGCACGGCTGCAGGCCTTGTGCATGGCTGCAATCCTTGTGGGTGGCTGCAGTCACCTTGCACAGCTGCAATACATATGCGCAGCTGCAATTCTCATGCACGACTCTGCTGGGGTGGCCCTGGGCGGGTGCAAGGAGATTGATTACAGGGGCATGGCTGCCGGTGCACGGGGGGAGCCCCACGTTTATCTTGCGAAGCAGCCCGGCACCACCCTGCCTCTCCCCTGGGCAGCAGGGCAGCCCAGGGACCGCCGTGCTTGGGCTTGAGCAGACTCTGGCCAGCAGCGGTGCAACACCTTGCCAGCCTCCATGTACAGTGGCAATTTACTGAGCCCTCCACCATTGCTCACTCGCCCAGGAAGTTTTAGCCCAGCCCCCTGCCCCGTGCCAGTGAACAACTAGAGCATTGCCCGCAGGATCAGTCTCACTTTCTCCTGCTGGTGGGTCCCTGTCTGGAGCTGCCCCACAACTGCCCCAGAAGCCCCTCCGGCGCTGCTCCTGCCAAGTGCAGCCCGCAGCGGAAACCAGCGCAAGGAGGTTTGTGGCAAATGAAGCGACAGCAAGGCTTGCCGCAGGGCTGCTGCACAACCCCAATGATGTGAGCGATTGCCCTCGCACTATAAAATGCAATTTGCCAAAATGAAACCACTCCAGCCGCACGCACCCAACCGCAGCGTCCGAGCCGCGCTGGAATCGCCGCCACCGCAAGAAAATGGGCAGCCGCCATTAGCAGGGAAATTCATCCTGTACAAGAGCCACAACGGGCCATTAGCTTTTAACCAGGTTTTGGGGGTGGGAAACAGCTTTCCTGCTGGGCAAACCTTAACAAGGAAATAACTGGCTCCAAACATCCAGGGGTGGCGGGGAGTTCAGAGCAGAGTTAGCTCTGAACTCCACAGCTTGAGCTCCTCGGTACAATGCAGCCTGCTCCTGCGCGTGGAGGAGCCGGTGGCGGAGCTGCAGGGAGCTGCCCTTATTTATTTGTTCCTACTGCACAGGCTGAGACAAGGGTTGTGTTTTATGTTCCTCTGCAGGAAGGTGATAAAGTGCCTGGGAGCTGCTGAAAACCATTCACCAAAAAATTCAAAGGGAAAGGCCATTTCTCGTGCCTTGGAAAGAGAGCTGAGGGATGCTGAAAGGCAGAGAAGACTGAAACAGCGCATCGCACGGCAGTGTGGCAGGAGGGACTGGAGCAATTTTTCTGGTTCGTTTCATTGCTTGTTGTTTTTTTTTTTTTTCTTCAATGATTTTTTACTCTGCCTGTGGCTAGGCAATCAATATCTCTTTGCCACCAATAAATATTCTGGGCTTTTAAATGGTGATGTATTCCAGGGTGAAACAAATTAAGTGTGCGATTGCTGCCCTCTCGTACTCAAACTAATTCTGTGGATCTAAATGGAAACTCGGAGAGAGATTCCTGAACCAGGCTCTCCTGTGGCAGCAGATTTGAACAGGGGGAAAAACATCAGGTCTGGCTTCAGCTTGTTGCTGATCCCTCTTCTTTCATTGAGCCAAAGCAGAGACTGGGATGAGCTGTGTGAGCAGCTTCGCAGGCTGAATCCATCGGGGAGATGCATGTGGTTGAGCACTGTCTTGCCCAGAGCACTGCAGTGCCCTGGTTTCCCTCGGTGGGAGTCTGCAGAGCTGGGTACGGGTTCAACTGCTTGGCATGCAAAGCATAGCTTGGGCTGAGTGGCACTGGCCCAAATGCCTGCCCCCCGGGGTGCCACACTGGCACTGGCAGGGATTTCAGCTTTGACCTGTTGGTGCAGTGGCCGGTCAGGGAGCGTCCCCGGAGGACCTGCTACTAAAAGCAATCCTTCCCTTCGATACCCATCCCAGGGAGCTGGGTGGAAACCTGTCTGGAGCCCCAAAAAGTCTGCCGTGGCTGTGACAGCAACCGATCCCCTCCCCATGTGTCCAAGGGAGAGCAGATCGGCTTAATTAAGCACTGGGAAAGCAATCTGATTTGCTTCATAAGCGGAGTTGGATGATGTGGTGCAAATAAATTGTTATAGGATACGTTATTCTCTTTGGTTTCCTATGGTGTTTTGCTGAGGTGGTAGAGGGATCGTGTAGCGACTGTCTCTGTGTTTCTCTTGCGGCACCACTGCTGCTTGAACCCCGAAGCAGAGAAACTTTACAGGACAGTTCAGGAAATATTTGACTCCATATCCCAACATCTGCTAAAACAAGGGCTGTTGCTTTGCAGGATTAAGGCAACCACAGAAGACAAAGGGCAAAGACACTGGGCGTCTTTGTCAGGAGCAGATATTGCGTAGTAAAACACAGCCAGCCCAGAGCAGGCGGATGCCTCACGTCGGTGACCGGCAGCCCCGCTCGCTCAACCCCCACAGCCGTCACTGCTGGGTCCTGGTCTCCTGGGTGAGGGGACAGGGATCCCTGTGGAGGGTCTTCTCTCTCTCCCCCTTCTTCTTCGGGGGGAAGGTGCTGCCGTTTTAATAGTGGCAATAGTGCACTACCTGTGCATTACTCTTCATTAGCTTGTATGTGTATATGGGCAATGCATGATGGGCCTTGACATTTACCATCAAGAAAATGAAGTTCTCCCATGTTCAGGTCACCCTGTCCTGGTTTTGTACCAAAGCTTTTCATATCAACAGCCATTTCATTTCGATAAGCTAATAATAACCCCTGCAAAGCCTGTGTATCAGCAAAAGGCTCTCCACAGCTGCAACTGTCAGCAAAACAGGAGCTAACGCGGCAGAGGGGCGAGTGCTGAGGAAGTCTGAGCCCTCGCCCGTGGTAAGTCTTAAGCAGTGTTCACGAAGCCAGGCCCATCGCAGAGCTTCGGCTCTGTCCTAGCCCTCCTCCACCGTGCTTGCGGTTGACTTATCACTTGGAGAGGAGGGAGCAGCGTAAGACCAGGCTCCACAAATAATTACCAAAGTCTTTACTCATCCTTTCTCTCCAAGGAGAAGCCCCTAGATGCCAGAGGAGGCCAGAGAAATGCTTCGGGTCTTCTGCTGCAACAGGAACCAGCTCTGAAAAAATCTGCATTGGCATCCGGTGGGAATATTTGGAGCATCAGGGCTTGGCCTGGTGCTTCTCATAGAAATCAGCAGGAATTTTGTCGCATGCTTCTCTGGCCCAACTCTGCTCCCGTGGCTGGCAACCTCTACTAAAGAAAAGCGGGGTTTGCTGCGGAGGGTATTTGAAGTGCTGGGTGCTGGGGAGGGAGGGGGCAGGCTGCCTGCGTGGAGGTCCTTTGGCCTGAGTCCCTCTGTAGCCCTGAGTCCTGATGTTTGTTTTTCTGCCCCTTGGGTTTTGCCCAAGGGAGCCTGCAGGTTCGCTGCTGGCTGGCGTGCAGTGCGTGCAGGTAGGGGCCCAGGGGCTGAGGATGAACTGGGGAGATAAGGTATCTGTGAGCATAAACGTGCCTCTAGCCTTGCACACCTTGTAGGAAAAAGGAGAATTTCTGAAAAGGAGGATGTGCTTAGAGAGGGGCTGGGCTGTGCATGCCTTGTTTCTCACTCTCTTTCCATCAGCACCCACTGCTGCGTCCTTTTGGAGGCAGGCTACAGAATGAAAGACCTGTCAGACCCAGTGTGATAGTCCCAAGGTGACAAAAATACAGGGATTTTTGAACTGATGAACATGGGATACTTCTGACCCTGTGCAAACAGAAGAAACACCCTGCTTAGGGGCTAAGCCCTGAGATCTTCTAATGACCAGTGCACTTGTGGCTTTTTTCTTGCAGGTCCTGTATCTGGGTGCTCTGATATTTCATCCGTGTGCCGTGAGGTTTGAAACACATATTCCACAAGTCAGTGTGCTGTTCAAGAAATGGTAGTATGGGCAATTTTTCAATCTCCCAGCACAGTTTGGCGCATAACTCTCATGGGCTGCAGTGAAACTTCCAGGCAGGTGAGGTGGCTGAGCCAGCGGATGTGTTGCAAGGTGCTGCTGAGCGCTGCTGCCGCAGCAAACCCCGTCAGCAGCCAACGACTCAGGTCTCTGCTATATTCCCTAATTAAAGGCCAAAGGATCTGGTGTCTTTCTATTAATCACTGCGAACCCAGCTCTCCACTGTTAGTATCTTCCCAGGGTTTCGTGTATCTTGGCGTGTTTAGATAACCAAACAATTTTTTCGAGTGCTCTGCTGAGAAAAACCACTGGTAGCAGACCCCTAGGAGGCAGCGCCACAGGCTGAGTAAAAACTGCAGCGCCGTTCTGCGTTACACTTGTTGCAAAGGGAAAAACCCAGGACCACTGCGCCGTCACCATACGCTGCATCATATTTTGAAATGAGCCTGACGTGGATGAGCAAGCAGATCCGCAGCTGAGCAGAGTCTGTCCCCACTGTGCCCTGCAGAGTTTCTGTGAGCCCGGTGGCCCACAGGATGTGTTAATAAGCGAGCTGCAGCATTCCCACTAATTTAGCGTAATAATGCTCAGCACATCCCTGAGAAGCTGTAAGGAATGAACTGCATCTACTGCAGCCAAGGGGAGCTGCATCCTTTTGCTTGCTACACTGCCGTTTTCCTTGTACCTTTTATGTCAGGTCTGAGATGGAGGGAAGCACCTGAGCACTGGGGATTTTACACTGTGACCCCATTGTATGTGTTACGCCGTGACCTCAGTTTTCACGGCTCCGTCTTTGGCCTGGATGCTTTTAGGTCAGGTATGTAGCTCTGCCCACAGCCTGTGCACCTACCTCAAGGTCTAACTCACTGTGCTGCGTGCTGCTTTTATTTACACAAGTTTTCAAAAGTGTCATAGTGGCCAAACTTGATAGATTGCCTGCCTGAAGTATCTGGATGATCAGCTGAAGTGTTTATTTGGGCATATGGATTCCTACTTGTGTCCTAATATTTTAATCGCTGAGTTCAGACTGCAAACTGTTTTGGGGAACTCTCTTTGGTATTCCCTGTTCCTGAAGTGAAAAGCCCTTTGTCCATACATTTCCTGCTTTCCTATATAAAGAAGAACAGGATTTTATGTTTGAGTAAGTAGAATGTAAAGCACTATCCAGCAGGTCAGTTTAATGCGGGGCTGCTTTCTGTTGATGGGCAAGAATACACTTCTGTTTGTTTTTCTCAGGTTTTTGTGATATTCTCTTACTGTGAGAAATGAGCACTGCCAAGAAGAGACGAAGACATGGCTTAGCTACGAAGGGCAAGTTCCAAAGGCTGACAATCCAGGAAAAATACACTGCAAATGCAGAGCTGCTTTTCGGGCTGATTGCCCCGAACTTTGTGACCGCTGGGGTACTTAAAGGCAGACTCGCGGTTTCCTTAAAAGGCACCCACACAGATTTCATTTCCCTGCAACGCGCGCACATGATCCTACGGTATTTCTGGCAAGTCCCCATCATGTGCCTGCCAGCAGCTGCCTGTGCGAAACATGACGGTCGGATGTGCTGCCAGCCTGGGGAGCCTGAAGTTTACCTAAGGCACAAGCCCATGGATATTGAGAAAACGGTCAGGAAGCATCATCCCAGAAAACCATCTTATACAGAGCTAGACTCAGAGTTGGCATTTCTCTCCTCTCCCAAAATCACCAGATGCAGTTGGAGGTGCTGATGGGCTAGCTGGCATCACCTGGCACATGGTGCAGAGCCGAAATGAGAGGGGGACCCAGCGCTGCCGTTGAGCTAACAGCAGCATACCAGGTATCTCCTCTTCTCCTCCTGCTGCCAGAGAGGCGGGTAATTACCGTATCCATTTTAGAAATGAAGAAACTAACACATGCATAGGCGGAAGGGTAGAGTTTTAAGAATATGTAGGCATCTGAGATGCAAATGCTTTGGGAAACACCACGTTGTGCCTGATTTGCATCTGTAGGCATCTAAATACTTGTACCGATCTGACCCAGAAGGCCACATGCAAGGCGCAGGGAGCACAAGCAGCGGCGCAGGGTGAGCTCCCACCCTCCCTCGCTGGGGATCCCTTGCTCCTCGCGGTGCCTGGGCCAATCGCTCCCCTGCCTTTGGACCCGCTCCAGGGACAAGTGCTCCTGGGTTCCCCCTAATGGCAGCAATGACGGGATGGGATGGGGTGGGATGGGATGGGGTAGGATGGCATGGCGTTTCCCTCTTCACACTGCAAGAGTTGCCCACATTGGCAGCCTCGCTGATCCTCCCAGCTCCTCCTCCATGCTAGGTTTTCCATTTCGATTAGAAATCTATTTCAAAACTCAGAAGATTTCTTTTGCTTCAGGAGTGGGAAACCTGTTGGTTTTGCCTGCCTGAATATTGCCCCGGCCCTGGCTGGATGCTGCGTGTCACCTGCCGGGCGCCGTCGATGCTCCTGGGCAGGAGGCAGAGCCGATGCCCCATGCTCGCCCCTCCCAGTCCCCGCAGGACTTTGGACACTCCTCTTTATGATGATGACGGGGATGTTGAAAGCTATCACCCAAGTTGAACTGCAAAAGAGTAAGGGAGGTTACCTCAGTGGAAAAATAGATATAATTATCTGTAATAGACTCAGTAACTGTATGCAATCATTTCCTCCTTAGGACCTTGGTACACTTGAGAAGAGAAACTTCCTGGTTTCTGTGCAAAAAGTGTCATCATCATTTATCAATAATGAACCATCCTGTTCCCAATCTTCATTTTCCAGTTTTCAGTATACCTGTGGCAACACTTGCTCTAGAAAAACAGCCACAGTCCAGCTCAGATTTTTTGGGGAGCTTCGAGGGACAATTTTCTTAAAGGTCAAGAAGTACTTTTTCAGCTGCAGCCAAAGGTTTTTTCTTTCTTTCTGAGTTCAGCCGGTGGGTTTCCTAACTTTGTCATAGATCTGAAGTCCACCTGCAGCCATCTGCTCCACTGTTTCTGTTGGAGTGTGGTCCTGCTGTTTTCCCAGAGGGCATCTAGACAGGCAGCTGGATCTGGCCCTCCCTTAGCAGTGCCCTTCCCATGTGCTTTCCCACTTTCTTTTTCCATATGAGCAAAGAAACAAAAGTCTTTGCTCCCAGTGCTGGGACTTAGATTTACCCTCATGTGGCAGGAAATGTAAGGTTGCAAAATGCTGGGGTTTTTTTCCCAAAGTCTTTACCATAATGGTGATAAAAATATTCTAATTGGCTTCCCTGTGTGGCGTGACCTTAGTACGATATTTGAAGGAGGAGATCCTTTCACCCATGGCCACTTGCCCTGGTCCACTTTTCAAGGTCCAAAATGCAAGCCCTTTTTGCACAAGTAATACTAAGATGCTTTTTAAAAACAAACAAACAAACAAAAAAACCCCAAACAAACTCCCAAAAAACTGAACAAAAAAACCAAACAAAAAAACCAACCAGAATGAAAACCTGAGGAAAAAAATTAATTCCATTTTCCTTTTAGGAAAAAAAGTATGAAAACAAATACGTGAGCAATATGATGGAAAAACACAGCCTTTGTGTGGGATAGGCTTCTGCAGGTGAAATGCCAAATTCTGTATCAGTCCAAACTACTGCCAATCATCTGTTAACCAAAAATATTTGGTTATTTCCACAGCTGACTCCAGTTTTTTTACACCCCTCCCCTGCAACTGGCAGGGGACTAACAGCAGTAGGAGCCCAGGAGGAGGCAAGTTTGGGGAAGAGGCATGAATGTCATGGTAGCAGTGCCATAGGTGTATGAAAAATACCGTGCAGAAGAAGCAAGAGCAGGCGGCACTGCTGCAAACGCCTGATCGCATGAGACTGGTAATGTGGGAGCCTCACACCAGCACAGGGGGTGAAATAAAAGGACTCCCTGGTGAAACTGGAAATTGCCAAAGAGGCTGACATTCAACAGGGTGGTAGGATCAATGGGGAGCTCTTGACGAATGTGTGCTGCGACCTCTGACATTTCATCCCTTATCAGGTTTGAGTCAGTATCTTTTGCAGCACAGTTATGCAGTGAGGCAAGGTGGTTTTGGTGATAATAAAAGTTTTATTCTAGCAACCTCGTTTTTGTTGAATGTGTTGGCTTGGACTTTTTGCTATTGCTAATATGTGTGCTGAGGAACAACGCTGCAATGCTAAGATGCCAATTAGAAAACCAGTGAGGTCACTTCACACCACTGTCCCAAGCTCTTTGCCTAGGCTTCTCCAACCTTTAAAAACAAATTACAAATATGCTTAAATACTTATTCCCTGGGGCATTGGCCCTTTTGAAGGCTCCCTGTCCTGCAGTGCCTGTGCTGCAGGGGTTCAGTTTCACTTTGGGAGGGTTCAGGGGAACTGGCATTTACCTCTCCATTCACACTGGCTGGTATACAGAGGTTGCTGGGCAGGATGAACTGTGCCCTGGGAACACCAGCGAGCCTTGGCTCAGGGTGGCCCTCACATCTCTCAGGTCCCTGCTGCAGGCTGGAGGCCACAATGGGCTGGAGATGGCATGGTGGCCTGTTGGGAAAGGATGCCTTGGCCACAGAGAACGGGTGCCCGAGGTGTGCATCTCTTCCTGGAGGTTTTTGGCACCCACCCCTTTTGTTCTTGTCACTGGTAAAGCTCCTGCACTGAGAGTAGAGCATGCATCACTGCTGTTCTTTCTCTCACCACCTCCCTCAGCAGCCCCTCCTTTCCTGTAACTGTTCTTGTCTTTGGGAAGCTTTTTTCCCCGCCCTGATATTTAGCTATATTTCCCTCTTGCCTTTCATGTCCATAGTTGCTTCTTGTCTTATTCTTTTTAGCTTTGTCTTGTTTGGAGCCTCTCTGCTTGGACAGAGGGGCAGAGCTAGCTAGCATCTTCCCTATTCCTTGCCTAGGGCACAGCACACATCATACGTTTCCTTCAGTTCCTGAATGAATTTACTATCAGGCAATAGCATAACTGGGTGAAAACCCACACTCCAAGAGCAGTTATGTATAGCTCAGTATCGGACCCTCATAAATTCACTCCCATGCATCATCAGTGATGAATGATATCATCATTCACTGATGATAGAGCAGTGAATACACTATTTGTGGGTGCTTGGGCTTGGAAGAAGCTGTAAAACCCCTTCTCAGGAGGAAAGACAAGCACAAGCTGAAACACCCAAGCTGCAATCAGTGGCAGAACATCACTCCAGGAAGCATCACGCCTCTTCAACGGGTGTTGGCTTTCTAAGGCACCTCAAATACTCTGCCAGAGTAATTAGTAGTGATCTGAATCAGACATCGCTATGTACACGTCTGTCTACAATGGTGACATGTTTCGTCATACATCTGCAGTCAACAGCAGTTTTGAGGTGGATACACTCCCTAGCCCACAGTAATCACCTGCCTTGTGCTCATTGTCACCGTGTGCGGGTGGTGTTTGTCCTAACGATCAGTCCTTCAGGTTTCTGCTCGGGGCGAAGCTTGGGTGCTCGTGGTAAGCACCGGTCTCTATGGCCGAGCACTCCCAAAGCTGAGATCACCCTTCATTTGTCTGCCTGGTATCTGCAAGAAGTCCTTGCTGTTTGCAGAGAGGCAATCGCTTTGCACAGGTCCTTGTGTTGTCTACATGTCGCTCTGGGAGTCCCAGGCTTGCTGGGGGCAGTGAATGAAAAGTGAAGGACAAAGATGCGGGGAGATGTGCTTAGTTTAGCTGGGACAAGTCGGGCATCACCTCTACCAAAGGAAAGAGCAGGTTTTGATCCCCCTGTGTTTTTATTTGTTCTGAAGGAAAAAAAATGAGTAGTTTATTGGGTGCAACATGGACATTTCACTCTCAGCCCAGTGGCTAGGTAAACATCTCCCAGTCAAACCCTTAAGTCTCCCATAAGAAAGCTGAAAAATAGGGGATATAGTGTTGCTCTTTCACTGAAAAACATTAATAACATGCAGCATGGACTCTGCCTTTTCTCTGACTACCCTGTAAAATGCCGCCTGTCAGGCTGTGGTGTAGGTGTAACAACAGTCAGTCAGGTCTAGACACCGCCTCTTGCTCTGAGCGGCCAGGCTGAGGTCATGTCTCTGTTCATTTGATTTCATTAATTTGTTGTTTAATTCTTTGTTTTCACAAAAGGCTTGTAATACGCGATGGAAGGAGGGGAAAAAAATTAACCACTGGAGTTTCGCAGCTCCTTCCTTGCTGTCCACAGGAGCCCTTTTGGAAGCCAGGAAGGGTCCATGAGGCACATGGGTGCCCCTCGCCGCTTTGCAGTGCCACCCAGGGACTGTCCATGGGCCTCCTGAGGCCCAGGGGAGCGTGTGGGTGGAGAGCACCCATGGGTGTATCGGTGACCTGGGGCTACCCATCTGTGGAGGCAACGGGCAGCGGAGCCGGCAGGGAGCCAGTGGCCTTCGGCTCTCCCCTCACCTGGGGGCAAAAGGGAAATGCCTCAGCAGGGAAGCACAAAATGGTGGCGGGGGAAAGCGTGCAAGGCAAAAAGGCTTATGCGTCCTCAGGGGCAGGGAAAGGTGGGAAAGGCAGAGCGAAGAGACATGGGGAGGAGACGCCGACACGAGGCAGAGGGGAAGGGCGAAAGGTGTCCTTTCCCAGAAGGGAGCCGTGGAGACGCAAGTGCTGCGGAGCCAGCAGTCGGGGCAGGACGAAGGGTGGGGGTGAGAGGGAGGGAGACGCAGACTGGTGATACCTGTTTTGTGATACTTCACCTGTGACTGCTCGTGCAGCTCTTCACGCCTGCCTTTGTGCTTCATTTTTTTGATCAGCCCCCAACATCTCAATGTAAACTCGCTCGTCTTACCCCAGCTAGGGCCAGCCCTCCTGTCTCTTTGCCCTCTGTGCCAGCCATGCTCTGTCTCCTTCCCCAGAAAGCTCGCTTCCCTCTGCCAGCCCATGGTGGTCGTCCACAGTAGAAGGGCCCGTTGGCTCCATCCAGGCAGCCTCTCCCCACCTCAACCCTCTCCGATGAAACGTGAGCATCTGCAGAGTGGTGTAATTTAGATCAGCCTCCAATATCATCACACTTCCAGGATGACTGTGGCTTTCAAGCTGCTTCTAGGAGGTTGACGAACATGTCCAATGTGTCCTGTGAAGCTTCCCAAGCTTTGGATAGGTGAATGGTTTGCTAGAAAGTGGAATATGACAATCCTGCCCTCAGCGGTGCCTTGGGTTGGTAGGCTCTTCTAGACTTGAAGCTTTGAGACATGGCATCAAGGTGCAAAATTACCTGCGTGTTTGTGGTATATGTATCCAAAGCAAACCGGGATATCAGAAAGAAGGACTAGACTCCCTTGTCTTCCAGAAGGGAGCTGGCATTTGATGGAGGCCCAGACAATCTCCTTTGAAACAGTACTAGTTTACGGGGGAAGTATGGGATTTGCATTATTTTGGTGTCCCCGTTCTCTGTCGCTTGTTCTCAGCAGGGACTGTGCTTGCCCGCAGTGGTGGTAGATCAGATTTATTCACATACCTCCTCTCTTGTGTTTCAGTTGCTTTGGCAGCTCTCTAACTCCTGGTCATGGTGGGACACCACTGCGGATGGGACACGCAGAGAGCATCCCAAGGAGTTTCCCAGGCATAATGTCTCTCGGGACAGAGGATGGGGATGTCTTGCCACTGGGAAAAGGCAGTCAGCGGGAAGATGGTGATGTCCCTTGTGTGAGCCAGGAAGGCTTCTGGTTCTGTCCGACCCCCAGGACCCATGTTGGGCATGACTTGCTGGGGTTCCTGGCCACCAGCCAGCCAAGGCCTCACCTTTTCACATCACAGAGCATCACTTGTGGGCAAGACCACAGCGGGTGACCAGCTGATGGTCTCTTGCAGCCCCGTGGGCACCCAGCCCCATACAGAGATGGGTGCCAACAGACAGCTGAGACACCTGCTTACCAGGCAGGAAGCACTGACCTGCCACAACATCCTGAGCTGTAGCTTTCTTCAACAAAATCACAGGAAATCACTTTTCTCTACCAAATACGGCCTCGTGAGCCCAGGGAGATGTGATGCTGGTAGGTGTGCTGCCAAGTTCCCAGCCTGCCTGGCCACGAGGATGGCTGCCACGGGGGTGACAGCCACGAGGGTGGCTCAGATTACAGCCCAAGAAAAGATGTTTTTGTCTGCTCCATTGGTCTCCCGGCCCAACACTTGTATGTGACATGTTACCTGCTAGGTACTCCCATATGACTCATGACCACAAAAATAATAAAAAAACCTAGTGGGGAAGATGGCCTACAGGGTGTTACTTGCTTGCTGTTATTGTCCAGGACTGGTGACTGCTGCTGAAGGCCTTCTACTGTGTAATTACAGCCCAGCCTTACCAGGTCTGCCAGTCAGTATGGCGCTGCCGAGTGGTGTATGTGCCTATTGCTTCCATGAATGTGGCTCCAGAGGATAATTACGTGCACAGGAGGGGGACAGGATAGAAAGCCAATCGGGAAGATAATGAGAACCTGCTCTGTGCCACCATGGGTTTACATGTGAGAGCCCGGTATTGTCTGAAGAGAGAACAGTCGAGATACCATCGGCTACTCCTGTTATTACACCCCAGAATTCATCAAGGGCTGAAGACAAAGAGCCGGTTAATTATTTATGACATATGCATAATAGGGGAAGGCAGGAACATGCAAAGGGCTATTTCATCACTTTTCAGCCTAGCGAGGCTGCTTGGTTCATATTAACCAGCTCTACTTCTTTTAAGTCTAATTTTGAAATTTGCCAACAAACTCTTCCCCTATGGCATCAGTCAGGCCAGTGGTAAACTCAGATTTCTGCTCTGCTTTCTTAATTGGTACCTCTGAACCTGGGGTTTATTTTACCTGCCCGCTTCAGCTTGTCTCAGGCCTTAATTGCGAGGTCTCTCGGGGAGGACTTGTTAGGTATAATGGGCTAACGTTTTTCAAATGGCACAGCCTTTCCCTTTGGAAGAAGCTGATTCATCAACGTGGAAACATTTTGCACAACGGTCTCGACTTTGCTTAAATTTCCAGTTAAAAGAATGATCAAAGCACCTTATTTTGATATGGCCAAAAGCATTTCCTCTTGTCTCATGTTGCAGTGTGGTGCACCAGACCTACCTGGCAAGTCGGGGGCCATGCTTCCCCGGAGGATGAGGGGCATTGTGCCGAGCGTGGGCACCGGCACTGCGGCCACTGAGGCGGCACGGTCCCATATTGCATCTGACGCTGCGTGAAACCCCTCTATCTTCAGCAAGGCTGGGAGCTGATGGGAACAGTGCTGAGCTTTGGGCCAGTCTCTCCCACTTCTCAGAGGTCCTCCTCAACCATGGCCTTTTCCTGGGGACCCATCATGTGGCCCTCAGGCACCCTTTCTGTCACATGAAGAGTGTCCACAGGACGGTGAAATGCATGCCTGCATGTTTTCCTCTGCCTAGATGCAGCTCTTGCTTTGCCTTTGAGCATTTTCCAGCAAGACTGTGAAGGAGTGGTGTGTCTGACTGTGGATTCCTTTCTCCACCAATTTATTTTTGTGCTCTTGACTGTAGCCCCTTTTTAGACCCATTCCTCAAGAGCACTTTCATTGCAGTGTAACAGGAAGTTTTTAATGAGCACATTGTTGTTGGGATCCACAGAGCAGCCTTTGTGCTGCTTCTGAAGAAAGTACATTTGGTAGAGATTATTTTTCTGGAATGGTTTAAGTAGGCACATGGAGAGGAAACTGAACATGTCCCCACAGTGGTTTTCTTTTGGTATGAAGCTGCCAGAAGGGCTGGAGCCAAGGCCAGCCTGGCCCCCAACATCTGTGAGTGCTTCAGGAGGGGCTCGTGGCTGAGCTGGTCGAAGAGGGTGACCTCTCCAGCATGACGGATGGTGGCTTGCAAATGGTGCTTCCTGGTCCTCATTCCAGCATGGTCACCTCTGTTGTCCTCCTTGAGCACCCAGGAAGGATGTCAGTATGTCACCGTTGTTTTTTCCCTCGTGCAGCGTGCTTTGTTTTTTTTTTTTAAGCAGTTCCGGCTACGGCCTCATGGATGGGTAAGGTGAGCGGCGTGCTGTGGAACTGAACATGATTTCAGATGGAGAGGCTGGGGTGGCAAACCATGCTATTAATGCAGCTGTAATCATCAAACACTGCTAGCTTGCAGAAAGGAGCCAGCTCATTCCCACCTATCTGTAGCTACTGAGAAAACAGCTAGAGGAGAAAAAGTGAATTTTCAGTATGACAGACACCACAGCATGGAACCGGGCCAGGGGGTCTTCCCTCTCAGGTCAGCCTGAGCAGAGGTTATTGGGAACCGAACACTGCTGCATGTGTGATGGCTTTTTGCTCTCGTTCCTAGTGTCCATGTTGGACACGTCAGTTGGGAGTTGAAGCAAAAAGAACCAGAAGTGAAGGAGTAGGAGATAGAACGTCCTCCTCACCCTTGGTGGCATCCTGTTTGTCTAAGGCCTGAAGAGATGGCTAAAGCCTCCTGCATACCTGATGAGCGCTTAATTTGACAAAATTGGAAGGGGAGCCTGTATGTTTAAGACACCCAAAAGCCAAAAACATGTCACCTGTTATTTCAGGAAGTCATGTGTTGAGCAGGTGAACTTATACAAACTTTTTCCTCAGCAGGGGATTTTGGCAGGAAACCGTATTATTTAAAATTCGGTGACTTACCAGTAGTTTGCTTGAAAAGGATCTATCCTGCCCTTAATTATGATCCTTAGATCCAGGACTTTTATTTTGTTTAGGTGAACAAGTATTGTGAAATGCCTTTGTGAATCAAATCTAATCAAGTCAGTATTCTCCAGCTGGAGCCTGGAAACCTGCCCAGAGTGCATGGCAGGGGAGGACGGCGCAAGAGGCAAGGAGTGGTGACAACCTGCCAGGGGAGAGCCAAAAAAGGTGGAGCAGTGAACTGGCCCTAGCAGACAAGGAGATTTCCGTGCTTTTCTTCTCTAAAACGCCTAACTCCAGGACACGCTGGGTGTGTGAGTTTACTCCAGCGAGCCTGAGGCAGTTTCAATTTATGCAACTGCTGTTTGCTCAGCAGATGAGAGGCCCAGCTCTCTCTGATCTCGGTGATGTTCAGAGAACAGGCTCTTCTGTAGCTCCCTCCAGCATTCAGACGGGCATCTGCCCAATGCCAGGTGTGGATGCGTTTTGCGTTTTTCCAAGCCATGTTTTTGAAGGGGCTTGAAAATGAGCATCTGAGGACCCCACAGAGACTTAAGAAGGAGAAATGATTAGTATTCAAAGGACAGAGTGAGCACAAGGAAGGGACATATTCCTGAGTTTTCATTCTGGACGTGTGACGGTGACTCACCTCCAGGGCTGGGGTGGTGCATACCAAGGGGTCTTGGGTGCAAGGATATGCAGCCCTGTCAGCCTCAGGGATTGCTCGTACACTTGCAGTAGCATCTGGAGGGAGGACTGTCCTCCAGGGTCTCAGTGCATCCCCAGGCCTTCCCTGAGTGATCTGCCAACAGCACGTGAGCAGGCAGTGACATTTCTGGTCCTCTCTCCACAGCTAAAGACTAGCCCTTTAACCAGGTCACTTTGGGGAAAACCTGGAATCCAATCTCTGCAAAAGTTTGTGTCTGTGGTGCAGCTCTACAGCAGCATCATGTGCCAGCAGCATCTGCAAGCACTGGTGTGCTCGTTGGAGACACTGGCAGCCCTGGCACATTGCTCCTGTGGGGCAGGCTGGCCACATGGAGGGAGCCGTGGCTGCAAATTGGCAATTTGGGATGTGCTGATGTCTCTATTCTGTACTGATCTGCACAGCTGGAGCGACCAGCTTGACTTGACATACGCTAATCTGAGAGGCAGAGAGGAGTCTTCTTATCCTCCCATGTGTCCTCATGGGAGTCTGTGGCGCTGGCAGTACAGCGCCATCCGGCACCGGCAGTACAGCGCCATCCGGCACCAGCACTTACCACATGCTTATTAATGGTAAAATTAGGAGAAAGGTACCCAGCGTGTCAGCTGTCCCGGGCGCCTCCAGGCTCACAGCCTTCAGGAAATGGTGCGGTTTGCAAAGTCAAATGAGAAGACTGCTTCAGCTCACCCCTCCTTCACAGCGGACAAACAAATGGGTGCATCCTCTGGGTGAGCATCGTATCCACACGCTGCATTGACATGCCGTGCTGCGCCCGGGTCGCAGGTCTTTTGGGGAAGGTGAGGAGCCGGAGCCCTGCAGCGCATGAGGCTGGAGGAGTACCATTGCTCTTCAGTATTGAATTCAAAGAGCTCGACGTGACCCAGAGCAGAATGTAGGACAGCTTTGCATCAGGCCCGAAGTACACACCTGCCTTTTAAAAATAATCAGCAAGTTTGATTACAGTGCAGCGTGGCAGCCTGAACGGGGAGACAAACAGTATGACTGGTATTTATCATCGGGACTGTAATTATGCCTGCAGGTCCCATGCTGCTTGGGCCCCAGTGTGGTAAGGGTTGTACGAGACATGATAAAAGACCATCCCTGGCCTGAAGAAATTAGAATCTCATTTAAAACATCCCAGGAGGGTGAGCCAAATGGGGTTGGTGTAAGGGATTGAGGTTGGGAAAAAGCGGGGTGAGTTTGATTACAGATAAGGCTGCTTCTTGGAGGCTCCCGCTGAGCCGGGAGGGTTTGCTGGCACCTTTGCCATGCCACGCAGGCCTGCTCGTGGAAACGGGCACGCGGGGTGCAGAGGCAAGAGGTGGTGGCGTTACAGACTTTGACTCAAAGAGGAGGGAGGTGGGCTGCAGCTATATATATATATATACGTGTGTGTGTGTGTCTGTATATTCAGAAGGGGAGGAAGGAGAAGGCTCCTTTTCTCAAGGCTGGCGGAGGATGAGGGCGCACCGAGTCCTCCGCAAACAGCCGAGCCTACCGTCCACCGGTAGAGCAGTTGCTCCCGCTCGGCGTGTGCCCCCGGCGCTCAG
>WAAD01026556.1:74997-99101 GCA_013389945.1 Fregata magnificens | reverse complement strand
GGGGGGCCCCTTCTCTCCCCCGCCCGCTACCCCCTGCAAATCCCGCGGACGGGGAGGCGGGGCGATGCTCCGGGAGAGCTCCCGGGAAGGGGCACCCCGGGGGTTTGAGCACCGGGAGCACGGCAGGCGCCGCTCACCCTTCCCGTGCCGCCCCACCGGGCTGGAGCGAGCAGAAATGATGGGCGAAGCCGGGAACGACCCCCTGTCCCCGCCGGGGGCTGGCAGGCAGGAGAAGCCCGCATCGATCCTGCTCGGTGTGGGGCCCAGGCAGCTCCGCTGGCTGCACAGCCCAAGGAGAGCAGCAAGAAGTGACTAATCCGAGTTTGGGGCAAAGCTGGGTTGAGTGCAAATGATTGCTCTTTGATTTATTAGTAGTATTATTGATTTTCACTTCTGTCGCAGCACGGGCTTTAGAGCAGCTTCCAGCTGGCTGGCCTCCAGCTGCTACAAAGGCACCTACAGCTGCTGCCGCCTCACCTGCCTGCTGCACCTTTCCAACGCAGGAGGTGCTGGAAGGTTCAGGCCTCACATTTCTCTTGGTGAAAACGCATCCAGCATTCCTCGGGTTGCCTGCTGGTAATTATTCACACCGGATATGGTAAAAAAAAAAAAAAATCACAACTTTCTGATTACAGATGGGGCTTTTACACTACCAGAAAGGAGTCCAGGGCAGTTAGTGCTATTTTGGCATATGCTGGATCCTCTTCTTTGGGTAGGGGGAGGCTGAATTCTGCAGCCCCCAGGCTGAACACACTTTCTCCTGCGTTTTACTTGCAAAAACAGTCTTCTGCAGGCTGCAGATTTGGCGAGCTCTGTTTGGGAATCTAGCCACAGGGAGAAGGGAGGTCCCTCAGTTCCCCAGCAATCTCCGTGACCGTGGTATTAACCCGCTTACCAAGGAGATCCAACTTTCCCCTCCTTGCCAAAAGCCTGCTTAGCAGGGTTGCTGCAGATGAGTCCTTCTTCCTAACAAGAAGACATATCTGAGCCAGTAACCTTACTCTCAGGATACACAAAGGGCAGCATTTGACCATGCTACATTTTCAAGCAATCTTAACTTAATTCTCCTTTGAGCAGATTTTAATAGCTTTCTCTGCATCCTCTGGCTTCAGAATTTGCTTTGATAATTAAAGAACATGAAATTTCATATGTTTCTTTATGATGCCTGAAATTTCCTATAGAAATCCATTTTCTCCTCCAGTTTGAACAAGTTACCAGATCTAATATGAGATGACAGGCAAGAATTTCATACAGTGGGGCATACACTGAACAACAGCGTCTCAGCAGTCCTCCAATACGACTCACTCACTCAGGGTAGCTTTGGAAGGAAAAGCTCAGTATTTCCTGGGCATACTTAATCTCCAACACCCCTGTATTGTTTGTATTTCTGTGCATAAGTATTTTGACATATGTGTTCAAAGCACTTTGCAAGCAGCAGATCACCGTCTTTGGGGGGCTGGGTGTGGCAGGTTATCAACCTGCACCTGATGTTTGCTTTGGGTGCTGGTGTGGCCAACAGTCCCCCAGGCAAGGCAGGGAACAAAACACATGAGCAGCAAACCTCCTTCCTTCCTTAAACTTCCTAGGGCTTTACTCCATTCACTGGTCTTTTGCCTTTTAGGAGTGTTCCTCAGTTTAAAGGTTTCCCACCCCAGATACAGGTATGTCTCAGTGCGAGTGATATGAGTTGCAGCAACGCAGGCTGCACTCATTGCTTCTGTGCAAGGTCTCATAGTTTGTTGTTCTCCTCGAGTGCCACCACAGAATTACGGAATTCTGTGACAGTCTTCCTTTTGGGTTAAAAAAAAAAAAAAAAATCAATTCTAGCGCTCATCTTTCTAGAAAGAAGCTTTGCAACATAACTGGAGCGCACCCAAGAGGCTGTAAATCAGAAGGGAAATTAAAATAACCTGTATTCGATTTTATGTTAAAGCTGGCAATTTTGAAAGCGCATTTTATGTGCAGGGGTGGGGAATGAGTGGATTTTGATTCACTCCTTGCTATTGGAGTTGGAAATAGCTGTCTCAGTGCAGGTGGAAGTATTTGCTTCCGCCACATGTCTAATACAGAACTGGCCTGTGCATAAAACTATGGAGTAAATGATGGCTGCTGAGACTTGGCAGGACCGTTCTCATCTGAATTCATTTTAGAGACATCTGGGCCCAGAGATGCAAGCTGGTGCTATTCCAGTTGTGCATTATGCCACCAAACCACCTCACGCAAAGCTCCCTTCCCACAGGTGGGTATTAGCAAGCACCACTTGTTTCTGTGCTTGCCGGTGCTTTTCTTCGTTCCCTCCTCTTCACCAGCTGTCGGTTTGCTAGATGATTTCTGAATGTGGCAGGTGGATGCAATTTCCTTTCGTGACTGTTGCAGCAGCTCACACCAGATCCCACTTACCACACTTTTGGGAGGTGCAGAATTAGGCTCTGGTGGGTAGAGTCCTGTGGAGCAGCAGTGACTTCGAGGATATGCCTCCCAGAGCGCAGCTTATGGATGCTTGAGGCTGGCGCCAGACCCCCAGTGCTCAGGAGACTTCATGTGGCCCCTGGCGAGGGTGATGTCTCTGTCACCAGCCAGCTGGGGCCTGAGCAGCACTGCCCCAAGCATGGGACTGTCTGACCCCAAGGGGAAGGCTGAGCTGGGCAGGAAGAAACTTTCTGGAGACAAGCACCTGGCAGGGCTCCTGCTGCCTGGAGGAAGGCAGTGAGCAAATCATGAACGGTAGGTTACTGTGGCATGAAGGGAGTAATGCAGCATCTGGACAAAACATAAGCTATGCAGTCATTTTAGCTGCATTAATGCATATGGTCCTGCTTGCTTGAGGTATTTAAGAGATGAACAAATTCCTGCACTCCCACAGATAAATTAAATGATGCTGTGTACAACAAATATTATATAACAAGCTTATTAAAGGCTGGAGAAGGCTTGGGCTGCTATGAACAAAGATGTGGGCAGAGATGTGGATTGACTTGAATGCATCTACATGATATTTTTGTGTATGGGGGTATTTTAAACCAGCTTTATAATTGGCAAAGTTGCCTTAAGTTGAAAAAAAAAAGTCAGACTGGATACAAGGAAATATTTTTTGCCTGTGAGGACAGCTGAACACTGGAGCAGGTTGCCCAGAGAGGCTGTGTAGTCTTCATCCTCAGAAGTTTTCAAGATTTAGCTGCGTAAAGCCCTGAGCAACCTGGTCTGGCCTCATCGCTGACCCTTCTGTGAGCAAGAGGTTGGGCTGAGACGTCCTGAGGTCCCTTCCAGCCTGAATTATCCCTGATCCTGTCTCCATTCCTGGAAGGATTGGGCTTTGCCATGCAGCCGTGGCTCAAATGGTCTCTGTGTGCACACCCACGCAGACACGAGCTCACCCCTTTCCTCCCTCCCTCCCTCCACGAGCAGCTGGTATTTTGCTGGTGGATGATGTCATCCTATTTGCTTACTTAAAAGAGGCATCATTAGTGAGTAAGTAATTTATGTAATGCTGCTGCTAGTGCAAATAAGGTAGAGCCGGGTTAAGCAGGCCCAGGGCAATGAGGGCACGCTCTGCATGGTGGGCTATGGAGAAAATTGCTTCAGGAGGCTAGCAGGCCGGATTACAGGAGATCAGAGGATCGAGGAATGCTGGGTTTGTTTCCTATTCCCCATGCTCTGCGTGGCAGAGCAGCAATGGGAGAGGGTTTTCAGTCTGTTGCTGTAAGGGAGCTCAGTAAAGGCATGTTCCCTGGCAGTGCCCTTTACCCAAAAAGACCTGCTTTTGGAGATCAAATGCAGGCTCAGCTTTTAAAAAAAAATAGTTTAAAAAATTGGTCACTGTTGTGAGATCACTTTTTTTTCTCTGCCTGTGTGGATTTCTGTACCAGTTCTGCCTCGTGAGGGTGTACCAAACCCCAGAGCTACCAAGGTGCCATAGAAGCTGAGGAGTTGGGGTATGTACGGACCTCACAACAACAGCAGAAGCTGCTCGGCAGACAAGAGGGAAAACTTCAAAGGCAAAACTCAGGAAAAGAGGGAAGGAGCTGCTTGGAGGTTGTTTGAGCAGTAGATGCACCCCGGTACTTTCTTCTCCCCCACTTGTGTACTATTACTGCTTATGCTCCAGTGGCATTTGGAAATGACAGTGCTGTTTGTGGAGCAGAAATGGTGCACAACAGAGTGTTTGCCACCAAGGATGTATCTCAGACCAAACAGAAAAGATGGATTAAGGAAGGACAGCAGGTAGAGAGGGCTGGCCAGGGGACATGGCACCCTAAAGCACCTGTCTCCTGACTGTACCGTATACCTCATCTTCGGAGATGTGTGTTGGATTCTGGATTCTCCTGAACTCTAAGGGAATTTGAGTGTAGAGGGCTTATACCTGTCATAGCTGATGTCAGAGTCTGAACCCCCCACCTCATGTAATTTATCAGCCGATGTTCCTGTGCAGCTTAGCCTACACAACACCAGTTTGCCCATGTTGCTAATAAAGGTCTGGTTTGGATTAGCACACAGGGCTAGGTGATCAGGAAGGAAAAGAAATGCAAACATACAGCCCTTTGGTAGGCAGGATAATAATCATTACTCACTGGCTCACTAACAAGGATCTTGCCACTGTAAAAGAATAAGTGTTATTGAACAACATCCTAAAAATGCCATTCTCTGTAAGGGGGGAGACCAGACCCATGGAAGAGAGGAAAAGAAAGCAGAACTGGTGAACGACATAAACATTATTGATTTTCAGAGTTTTAAAATGTTATTGGGAAAGCTGTCAGTGTATCTTAGGTGACTGGAGAAAGGCAGGGGGACAGCTTCTACCAGGGTTCAGGGCAGCACAGTCTGTTCTCCTGCTGATCTGAGACCCCTTGGTGGGAATCTGGCAGCCATGCACACTGAGTGAGTGCCAGCTGAAGGCCTGGAAAGCCACCGGTGCCAGCTGCAAGTCAGAGGAGCGCTGCTGGGCATGCAGCTGGGGTGCAGGGTGGAGGGTGCTCTGAGATGTATGCGACACGCTGGTCCCTTCTGCCAAAGCAGCGAGTGCTGCGGGAGCTAAACTGCAAGCCCTGCGAAGAGGAATTACAGTAGTCAAGCCTGTGTCATGAGTGCATGTATTTCTGCTGAGACACCCTGATGGGATCTAATGAAGGGATAACAGGAGAGGAATACCTTTGAACCACGTGAGTGCTCGTGGGCTTTCCCAGGAAAGGAGGAGCTGAAAGGACTGTGGAGGCTTACCTTCTGCATCTACCTCCACTGTATCTCTGCCAAGAGGCAGTTGGAGAGGAAAGAGGGGATTTTCATCCTGCCAGCATCTGCCAAGCACTACATCTTTGCTATAATTTGAGCTAAGGACAAAGGATCCCTGGTTCACCTGGGAGATTCCTGATTCCTGCTCCCAGTGTAAATCACAGCACAAGAGATACACAGCTGGTTATTAACCTAACATTACACCCTTCCCTCAGCCTAATTTGGGCACGACCCCTACTAGCAGTTTTGTTTGTGCATTTAGTCACAAGTTCGTTTACTGCTGGGGACTGATGCTGGCACCTGAGCCTTCTGGGCGTGATTCCAAAGAAAGTCGGAGTACACCTCTGTCCCTCAAGCCCACTGAGATTGAGATGTAGTAGCTCAGCTACCCTCTGTAGAGAGGATGGGCTTGGGATCTGGAAAGGATCCACCTTCTTGCACTCGTCCTGGCTGATGAACGCCGTCCACGCCCCCTCCCTAGGGCAGCTTGCCTGATTTGGGAATCCATCCTCAGGCTCTGTCCTTGGGGCCCTCTGGCCAGGGAGAGCTGCTCTCTCCTTGGCTTGGTTTCTGTACATTTTTGGGCATCGCAGAGGACTGCACACCATTGTGTTCAGCCAGTCTGAGGATGACTGAAATTGCACAGAATTTAAAATTATTTGTTACTACACAAACCTAACTAAATGCACATGTATTGTGCTATGTATTGTTTTTAAGCAAAGCTATTCTTACAATCACATTCATTGACAATTAAAAGTTTATATATGGAAATCTAGCTAAAGATATGAATGTTGCTGCTTGATTATAATGACAAATTGCAAAAAGAAAAAAAAAAAAGTAGTTCTCTTTGTTCTGCTTTTCTCACCTGAAGTAAGAACCTGGTTAAATCAGTTAACTATTATCCTACACTTCAGAATAATGCTGCTAAAAATGAAACATAAAATTAGCCTGTCATTTTTCTGTCGTTCACTTGAGATTCGAGCTGTCCTTCTGCAAAGCTTTTAATTTCCATTAAAATACCTCACGGCAGGTGCGTGGAATTTCAGCAGCAGCAGCAGCAGCAGTGATTGACCCCAAACCGGCCCAGCCCTCACCTCCATCAGGCATGCCCTGCCTGGCCAGGGCTGTCCTGCTCACTGCTCACTCAGAGGGAAATTTTGCTTCTCCTCCCCGCAAAGACCCTCTTGTAGCAAATCTGGCCAGAAGCGCAGCACCACTCTTCTGCCTGCATGCCTGAACTGCACTCCGTGGAATGTCCAGCCCTTCCCTGCTGTGCCAGGGAGGCTCATGGTCACTCCATGACTGTGGCATGGACAAGTGGGGCTGGCAGTCTGCCCCAGCACAGCCCCCCCCCGCATCGCGCAGAGAGCTGAGGTGGCTGCGTGGCTGTGCTGCTCTGTGCTGGTGTTGGGAATTGGGGGGCAGCTAGGAGGGTTTTGCTGGGAGCTTTGTGAGGCCAGTGGGAATCTGCTGTGATCCTCAGGAGTGAGCCAGGGGAGGAGTCCAGATGTGAGTAAGAGCAATCTCCTCTCCTTCGTGGCAAGTCTCCAGTGCTGGGATGAAGCTGGACTTGGCTCAGATGGTACAAAGACTAGCCCTGGCAAGAGCCCAAGCATCTGCATGAGAGGGCCAGAACGAGAAAGACAGGTGGGCTGATGGTCTCAGCATGTGCCATAAGGAACCATTTTACTCTGGTGAAAGCGAGAAGTGCAGGTCAGCTCTAAGGCAGCACCACCCTGCTAATGCCAGCGAGAGTCCCTCCAGAGACACAGTGCTGGGATTTCTGCTACAGGCAGAGGGTCCTGTCAGTTTTTGCAGCACATCATAGGTTACAAGTGTGCCTTATCTAAAGGATAGGAGGCAGTGCTATTTGGGTAGTAATACGCATTCTCATTTGGTTTGACTATTTTGGTGCTGGAGGAAATTTTTCTCTACTGGATGATGAAGAGGCCCATGCTGCTCTCATCTCTTCGAATAGTGAGAGTCTTTGATCGATTGACCAGGCAAACTGGCTAAACTCTCTCTGAAATTCTGCTCCTTTGGTGGTTTGCTTGTCCTGAGCTTCTCAGTTTTATCTTTGAGCCATCAGGATCAAACAGAATTTTTAAAAGCCTGAGGAGAGTCTAGAAGTGAATTTGTTTCTAGTTTTAGCTGGAGGACTCTGTGTGTGTGTTGGCTAGTGCACAGCCAATGCACAGGCCTTGCCTAAAGCCAGCCGAAGCACTTTGCTTGATGCAAATTCTCATCCTCTCAGGTTTTTTTCTTCCATGTACAGGCCACCACTCTGATTTTTCAGACAGTCCCTCTGTTTAATGCTAATTTTAGAACTTCACCAGTACTTCCTAGACTAGCTTGGCCTTGCTTTTCCTCCCCAGGCTGAAATGTCTATACATCACATCACTAAAGCCAAAAAAATGTGTGTCAGTTGAAACCAGTTTTAGCCATGGTGCAGTGTCCAAGCAATCCTTGTGTGCAAGTTTTCACGCCAGGTCAAAGCAGGCATCATCTAGCATTAATAGCGGTGACCATTCCTAAGGTCAGACCTGAGGCAAAACCAATCAGTATTTGCCATCACATCAACTCCTTCCAGAGCAGTGCTCGAGCACATGACATTAGTAACCTGATACAGACATGTTCAGACACAGGTGGTGCCTGGAGATGAAATCTGAGCTAAGTTGTTTCTAGCAGTTCAAGTTAAATAGCTGGTTACAGGCTCCAAGGTAACTGTGAACCAGGGTTTTTACCAGTGGGGGAAGCAGGCTGTGGGAGGAAGGGACGTCTTGGTGCTTACACCTGCCACATTCAGAACGAGCAGTAGAAATTTTAAAATAGCTAATAGCCTGCCCATGGTGCAGGGGGTGCATGATCTTGCAGTAAAACTGCCCTGCTTCTAGTAATGTGGTCTCTATTCCTGTTCATTTAAAAGCTGTTGTGTGCCTTTGGTGCTGCTGACAGGGAGTGCTGGACAGGGCCAAATCCTTCCTCCAGCTCTATGCAGCGGCTCACTTTTGACCTGTAATATTTGGTGGGCTTTTTTTTCAGCAGAAACTGTCAATCACATTAAGCAACGTGGAGGACATATGCTACTGATAGGCAGAGATCATCAGGATTTGGGACTGGTTTGCTCATTGTCACCTCTAACCAGAGTTACATCAGGAAAGTCTGCTCACTCCTGGGCCTTGCCTGGTTCCTACCTAGGAAGACATGTCAGAGCTCCTGGCAGCTCACTTCTGCTTGCAGAGATCAGCCCACACTTGATCCCAAACTCCCTTGGAGTGCAGGGAGCTCAGCTTGTCTTTGGTTTGATAGCTATTTTCCTTTCAAAGGTGGCGGTGACTGCAGCTGAAAGGCATCGGTTTCTAAAAGACCCCCCCTCCTTGAAAATATAGTTTTTAACTTTCTCAGAGAGCCTTGAAACTTCTGCTAGACTCACAGGAAGCAAAAGCAGCAATGTTAGGAATGAATGAATGAAACTTGCCTCATCCATCATTGAAGTTTGTCTGTGCTCAGAGCTATCACACCTGGGACTCCCCGGCCAGCCCATCACAAGCCTTTGGGGTGAGCAGTGACTCATCCCCCTCATTCTGCTTTTTACACCTCCACACATCTGCCTGTGTTTTTAGAGTTGCGCTCCAGTAAGAATAACAGTTTGTTTACTCAGTGAAGGCAACATTATCGGTGCCTCAAAAAGCTCTGGATGGTCCTGCTATTGGTGAATGGCATCGACATTTTCCTAAGTTTTGTGAAACTGTTTGACATGCTGTCAGAAATATTGTAAAGAAATAAATGGAGGGGTTTTTTCAGTAATTGTGGTTTGACACAGGAGGAGCTGGAATTTTCACCCCTGTGGCTTGCAGGTTGCTGAGCCCCTCTTCAACCAGCCTGTACTGCATCCTGTTACTCTGCAGCAGCGGGACCTGGGGTAGTATGTGACCACCTTCCCCAGAAAAACATTTGGGAGGAGAGGCTTTTTGTTCGTAGAACCTAGAGAGACTGAGATGCCAGAGGAAGGAGGACATTTCCTTTGCATTTCCCTGGGACTGTGATTGTGACTTCCAAGTGACAGCTCCCTCCCAAAGGTCAGGGAGATACAAGACAGCTTTGCATTAACTCACGCGCTGGAGAGACTAGGGCTCACCTGCCAGCTTGGTCTGATGGTGTTACTTGCAGAAGGGATGCAGGTAACTCCCAGTGTGTTGGTGGTCCCCTCACAGACCCTGGTGAGTTGCTGCTGGGCTGTCCTATCCTCCAGGCAGCAGATGAGCTGTGCACAGGAGGTGCTTTCCACACAGATGGTTTCATTAGACCAAGCTGAGCTCTTAATATGAAGCAGGGCAGCAGCACTGGCTCCAGTGGAGTTTCAGCTGTCTGTAGCAGAGATAAGGTCTCCTCTCAGGACCAGTGCCTGGTGTAACTTCCTTGCAGCCAGCGTGCAGAGTGAAAGGAGAGCTTGGCATTCCACAACCGCTTTTCTGAAGTGACCCACACACTCACTTGGGGCAATGCCTGAGTAGATGCCTAATCTGAAACCTGCTAGTAAAACAACAGGAGCACTGTTTTTTTAACTTTAAAGATATTGGACCATCTTATAGTTAAGCATCTTTTACTTCAGAGTCAGTAGCTTCCTCTTTTTAAGTTTCCTCATTGCACACTTATTAAAACCAGACTTCTGTGACCCTTATATTTTGTCCCCTTCAAGATGGCTGCTAAATATGCAAAAAAAACCCCAAAACCCCAGGTGTGTGTCTGCAGGTTTGTGCATGGCAGGACAAGTGGGAGTGAGAGCGGTAATAGAGGACAGCAGGAGCTCTCGATTTCCTGCTCATTCTATTGCTTTCAGATACCTCTAAAACAAGGTGCTCTGCAGCCATGAAGTGCAATCTGCAGCGATGAGACTACACTCTCTCTTTGTAATTTTGATTTCTTTCTTTTTTTGCTGACCTGAAAGACTAATCCTTGCCTCTGTGCCTTGCTGTCATTCAGTTTCTGCAACACAAGTCTTGACTCCTGTAGTGCCCAAAATACAGTTTAACCAGTGACATGAGGTCTTATTCCTCAGCCCAAAGCCTAACCAAGAGGACAGCTTAACGTACGTAATCAGCTCCCAGAATTGTTGTGCATGGAATGTTTATGCATCTTCCCCCTTTCCTAGACACGTCCATCATTAAATCATCCCAAAACATGCTAAGAGGGCGCACACACATGTTCATCCTATTAGGGAAGAATTGCTCATTACAGATTCCAGCAGTCCACATTTCTCAGGCACGAGGTAAGCAACATGCCGGGCGCCAGCTGCGCACAGACTGTCATCCCTCACCTCACACATCACTTGCTATGCACTGGTTGACCTCTGCCAAAACATTATCCCAGCAGTCACACCACATTTGGCTGTGTAAGGGGTGCCAGTGCCCTCAGCCAAGCAGAAGACCGTAGCATTGCATCTGTTAAGTGCAGGCTCAGAGAAGTGGCCAGATCCTTGGCTGCCATAAATTGTTAGGGTTGTGCTAACCTCAGAGGAGCTACCTGTATTTGCAGTGCATAATCACCATTTAGGAATCTGGGCCATTAGCAAGACAGATGGTCTTAATCCTCTTCTTATTGGATAGTTGCACACACCACAAGTAAGACTTATTGGACTGTTATGGGCAATAAGCAGAGACCTCAAGGACTAAGTGCCAGTGGAAATTGAATGATTGCTGCCTCCGCAGCTGGTCCCTCCAAGCCAGGTTGGAGCAGATGGCAGGCGAGAAGCTCTCCGTATGGTACCTGTTCGGTCACTGAAAAGAAGACCAGTTCTCAGGACAGTTACAGCTTCCATAAAGAATAAATAAACCACCTGCTGAGCCAAATAATAGCTCCAATAGCCAGGAAACACCTTAAAGAATAAATGTGCAGGTAAATCCTGTCACAGAGCCATCTGAATCAGGATGCTGAAACCCCTGTGAGAGTTGACGGATGTGTTTCTGCTGAAAACAGCATTCCTTGCTGGTGTTATGATTTCATTACAGTTGGTATCATAACTCAAAAACACATTTATCTGTCTTTGTCAAGCACCAGTATGGCATGACGGGGAAAAAAAAGAAGCACTGTTGTAGAAGTTCAGTGAACACTTCATCTTACCGCAACTCAAACTTTCTTTCTTCTTTCCCTTGTGCTACTGCCTCAGCCATTTTTGAGTGCTGGCCCTGCTACTTTATAAAGTGTCACAGTGCCCATGGGTGCCCACCTCCACCTTCCAGTTTTCTCTTGCTAGCATACAATGAACATCAGTTCAATGCCAAGGATCAGGCCCCATGAGTCAGTGTGATTTTTTGGCCACTCTCTGTGGCCCTTTTCAAATCCATAGCAAAGCCTTTCAGTACAGTTAATGAATTATTCTGCAGAGGCCAGGCAGTTTCTGGAATGCTGGACTCAGACATCACAGAACTAATCCTCTTGTAGACCTGTCACTGAAAACACATCAGCATTTCTTCCCTTCAGCTTCCTTGCATTTCAGCTACTGGTACAGGACCGGGTTCATTCTGGCTGAGCTGTGTTTCGTGAATCATGGGAAGCCACTCCTCGCAGAGATGATAATCATTCTAATCTTCTATCATTATCTCCCAAAGCATCAGGAACGTGCTGGATAAATATTTGCAGCAAAAAGAGACCTCAGCTCCCTGTGACTAGTTCGGTTAAAATCTGACCTTCTGCTTCGAGTTCATCTCCAGTCTAAAGCTTGAGTGTATGACAGGCGCAGATGATTTGCTCTGGGCAGGGCTGATATGAGATGAAAGAGAGGACAAAGGCATCCCAAGCCAGATACTGCTCTGATGTACGCATGGGTTAGATCCCATGCTGGTGTGAACAGAATGAAGTCAACACAACTGTAGTGGTACACCTTAAGCTGAATATCAAGTCCTTCAAGGTAAAAGTTACTGAACTACAGCCATCAGAAATGTACCTCATGGAACAGAAAAAAATCTGAGACGTTAAGTCATCAGGTCTGCTGTTTGACCTTCTAGAGTGGGACTCAGTCTCTCTCTCATGCACACACACTCTCTTTCATTATAGAGTACTAACTGCTGCTGCACTGTTTATTTTAGCCTATCTGCTCTTCCACAATCACTAGATCATCAAGAAGGTATCAAGAAGACCATTTCTCCACCTGCCCTAGCCCTTTCCGAAATGGAGCAGCTTCACAGCTGTGCAGGACCAATTGTTCCTGCGAGGCAGACAGTCAGCATGGGCACCAGGGTCCAGCCCCAGAGCCTCTCCACACCACATTTCATATGAAAATGTAGGGCTGAGCTTTGAGGAGGAACCAGACCCACCCATATCTTAACTCAGCGCAGATCCCAAGGTCGCTTTGGTCTGTCTCCAGGTTACTGGGAGGCCTTTAGTGAATCTTAGGTTACGAAAGACTGAGACAGAGGAACTGAGGAGCAGTATCCCCATATAGGTGTTGAAGAGGTTGGAGCTGGTATTTCTATACATCAAGACTGTTACTTTGATGGCAATATATTCATAAGCACATCAGAAAACCAAGGCAAGGTAGGCAGTGCCAAGGCTCATTTCTCTGGCTGAGGCATCCTGATTGATGCAGGGACTGGCTGAGAGCCTGGGTAGGGAGACATGCTCACACCCCCAGGCAGCAGAGGGAGGCCAGTGCCACAAGCTGTATGGTGTGCACATTCAGGGGCAGTGACGAAGACATATCACTTTGCAAGGAGGCAGGCTGCCAGCTGCTGGGCACCATAACCTGAGGAGACTATCTGCCACTGCTGAAACACAGCCCACTCCTCAGAGCCAGCATCCCCCATGTTCATGCGGCTCCTTCAGAGACCACCACCACCAGGACAGTTTGCTTTCTGGTACAAACTAGCAGCAACTAGAGGGAAAGCCAAGATGGCAGTTGGACCCTCTGCTTTGAATGTTGTAGCTTGTTTGCCACTAAAATCTCACTCTAGAAGTTACATTTTCCCTCAGCATTACATCTGTGTGTGCATTTCCCTATTAGAAGCACTCAGACTGTCAAAGAAAGCTGGTCACTGCCTGCAGGAAGATGTGCTGGACTCTGCTCACAAAATGAAGACAATACAAGCTGTCAGGCATGGACAACATACTGTGTGTTTATGTCCTCCTCGCTGACAGATGATTTCACTTTAGCAATAAGCAGCTGAAAGTGGAATGGGTTATTTGTTTTGCATTTTACTTTTTGTCAGTAATTTGCCAAGGGAATCTCTCTAGGTCTGCTACCTGCTGCTAAAATGGGTCCTCAGAGACAGCAGCACCTAGCCTTCCCTCTTCAAGAGAGTAGCCTGGTCATTCAGGTTTCTGTTTCATCTTTTGCTGGCACTTGGGGCTTGTCTGCATGAAAAAAATAAGACAGCATTGAATATTATGGAATATATTATTTGGGAGAATTGGGAAAAAGCAGTCTTACAGCAGAATAAGATTGTCCTTCCAGTAGCTGCTCTCAAGTGAGACAGTCTCTTCCTCCTGGTAGGCAAGCTCTGAGCAGGCTACCATTTCACAGTCATATCAGTACTCAGGAAAGGAAGGGGGCTTTCATTTTTAAACCATTCCTTTCCAGGTCAGCCACGAGTTGAGAAAGTAACTGGTGTGAATTTAGCACGGCACCACTTGCAGACTGTCAGCCCTTGGTAAGCAGAGCTGTGGGAGAAGCTGTGCAGGTTTGTGTGCCCATTGCCACGAAGGACCTCCATCCCCTCCAAGGGGCAGGGCCCCAGCCCAGGAGCACGGCTCAGTCTCGTGCCCAGCTCCACATGTGGCCTTTCTCTCCAGACTACAAGCACTGGAAATGGGGGGTGCGGAGAGCGACCCTCTCAGAGCCTGGACCGGGAACAGTACCCATTGGTGCACTTCAAACCTCTTTTTCCTCTGTAAGTCCATGGAGAGACCAAGTGAGTATGGTGGGACAGAGACTGTCTTTTTACAGAGAAATAATTGAATGCAATGTTGAACAGAGATGTTCAGTATTTTTTTTGTAAATTCCACAAGGGAATGGCTTGTCTTTTCTTGATATAAGGGGGTGGACAGCTTTTGCATATGAAAAGAACTTCTTGCTTCTACATTTTCTCTCCAGACTGCCTCTGCTTTTGCTCGCAGAGCTGCCTGATGATCCAGTCCTCAGCTTTTCAGCAGCTCCAGTCCCTTCATTTCAACAAATGATCCCACCTACTAAACTAGTCTTTTCCACGTTGGGCATAAGGTACCAAAATCCCTGACTTTCTGGGATTTCCTGGTAGGTAAGGGACACAGGGAGCTCAACACCTTGCAGAGCCTGCATGTTCTGAATTTTCTTCCTGAGATACTAATCATAGAAAAGAAACACAATGCTCTGGTACAGTGGCTATGATTTGCCCGTTCACAGGCAGGTTCATCTACGGGGAGAAAAACTTCAGTGAAGTCCATGTTGGTTCCCATTTGTCCCTTCAAGTTCATGCAGGTAATCCAGGATCAAATCTTCCTCTGAATTTGCAAACAAGTTATAGCTTCAGCCTGGGAGGATGTTTGTCATGTACTTTGGAGGCTTTGTGTATATATGTCTAAATGGGTGGCCTGGGAATTACAGTTGGCCCTGACTGCCTTTGTCTGACAAAAAGGCAGTGCCCTGAGGGACATATTTCTCTGCTTTTCTTGCAACGCTGTGCATTAAGCCATTCCTCAAGCTAAGAATAGATAGTCTTCATCTTGATGGCTGTTGAAACAGCATGGACGAGAACAGCAAATCTTAGTAATATGCAGGCCAAATCCTGCTCTTGGCTGCACAGACTTCTGTGCAAGAATTTAAAAGTTAATGATGCACTAGGGACACTGTGGTGTAGATGAAGTACCATAACAAAGAAGTGCTGGTTGAAAAACCACTTTCAGAGCTCTCTCTGGTTCCTTTATCTCAGCGTAGGAGGTAATTTCAAATAAGGTCTCACAGGGATGTGCTATGAGCCTGGCTCTACTGGATGTTTTTATTAGTGTCCACTGGGACTGACTGGAGAATATATTCATATAATTTTGCAGTGACCTTCTTGCCAGAAAGGATTGAAAGGACCTGGAGTGAGGGCCTGAGTTAAAAATGATCTGGACTAACAGGGGAAATGGCCCAGAATGAAATCCAGTAATGACGAAGGTGAAATGATATATTTAGGAATGTACAACGATACAAGTGGCAGAAGTACTGCAAAATAAGACCCAGGGGTCACAGCAGGTCATGAGATAAATACAAGTCATAGGTATGCTACTGTGGCACTTGTTCTCCCCATCTACTTGGTATAAGATGAGGACAAATCAGGTTGATTTGTGTGAAGGAGAACTTATGCTAGGCATGAAGAAAAATGTCGTTACTGTGAAACTTGTGAAGCACAGCTAGTAGCCAAGAAAGGCCACAGGATTCCTGCCATCGTGGGTTTAAGAATAGATTAGATGAAGACCTGTCAGGGATGGCCGTCGTGTGCTTCACACTGCCCCAGTGCCAGCAGTGGGTGAGGTGACCTCCCTGACCCGTGCAGCTCTGTGCATGCTCAAGCCTATGCAACATCAGTCATATCTGCCTTGCAGCTTCTCCAGCAAAGTCCTTCCCTGTGCTTGGGCCAGCCAATGATCCAGAGCTGCGAAGGGGGCACACTAGGGAGGTGACACTGCTCACACTGCTGCTGTGGGGCCCGGGAAGGCCGCTGACGCCAGCCACTGCTGCTGGGAGGAGGCTTCGCCACCAGCAGTGGCCACCCTCAACACCTGGGCTTCCAGAGCACAGGGATGGGTGAGTCAGCACTGTTTTCCTGGTCCCTCCATGCTGTTTCACTGCTAGGCTTGGAGCTGGTTCTGTCTTCATTTAGCAGCAAAATGGACCTTATCCTTAAATCCTTATTTGAGGGAATAAACTTTCACCACACGAATAGTCCCTGAAGGTCAGTGGGCAGCAAGAATAAGGCCTGGAGGGGTAGGATTTTTATTCTGCACAAATTGTGGGACAATTGCACAAACTCTCTGAATTCCTCTGTGCGGAAGAAGAGGTTGTGAGAGGGCATTTTAGCCCCCATGTGCCTGTAAGGTCCTACATGGACTTTACAAAAAGAAAAGGGAAAGTGACAGTCTTGTTGCCATATGTTAAGAGGCAAAAGAGCACTGACCAGGCTTTGAGAAAATAATTTAAGAGGATTGGATTTTGAAGCACTCATGTACACTTTGAACAGCTCCCTCTCTGCTAAAACCCAAGATTATTTCAGAAAGTTGCCAAGCAACACAGAGGCCATATATTGTAAAGTCTGTATAATCCAGACACTTGCTTCCTAAAAAGCAAAAACAGGATCCAAGGGACAGATCAGGAAAATCTTGCTTTTCTGAGCTTCTGTTGGGTTTCTTGTCCCTCTGCTCCTTCCATACACAGGACCCCCTCCCCTGCCCCCCATATTCCTTCCTTGCTTCATTTTCTGTATTGGGAAGAAGGAAAAAACAATGTGGTCAAAGAGACAACAAAAAACTGTAAGAGGCAAAACTAAGTGTGACAGCATTGCAGTAAATAAGGAAACACCAGTTAAGTTAGACATTAGCAATGCAGTTTGTATTTGAGCATTTCCAAATAGATCTTGATAAATGCAGCCCAGCTCTGCACCCTTTACATATCCCCCCTTTGCCAAAAGGAGCAAAGGTAGTTGCTGTAATGCTCACAGGAGAGGAAAAGGGGGAAAAAGAGATGGATTTAATGGCACACTTCTTGTCATTTTTTACTATTTTTGGTTCTACTCTCTGAGGGAGCCAGTGAACAAAAGGCTTTAAAGCAGCTGCCTGACACTACTATATAAATGCTGGGGAAATGCATACTTTATATGTGCAGGGGAGTGGCAGAGACCTGTGCATAGTCCCCACCGTGCTGCTACTTCATTTCTTCTCTGCAGACTAAGCCCTAGGAGCCCCTTCCTCTACATTCTGCACCACACTCACTGTTTCCCTGTGTCACTGCAAATGCCAAGTAATAATTGGGATACTCTCCTCTCTTTTGAAAATCTAGATGTTTTAAACTTTGTTTTTCATAAACAGGTTGTTGGAAAAGTTGTTAGCCTCTGAAATGCAGTTAATCTTTGGACAAATAGACTTTAAATGGTGCACTGTTGTCTAGCAACTATACTATAAACAGCCCTCCATTTGTCTCCTGTGGGTAATCACTGATTTCTCGGGGATTAAAGCTTAAGTAACACTCCAATCTAGGTGCGTGCATCAGACCACGGTATTACAGCAGATTACTCCTCCTAGTATACAGCTTGCTTAACCATTTAGAATCCCAACAGAAAACCAACGGCTGCAATGATAAGAAAATGAGCATTAGCTTGTCAAATAATTAATATTTTGAGTTATGATGTAGAACATTTTACTGGTAGGCTCAAAAGGATTTCTGTCATACAGAAGGATGGGGTGGCAGATAAGCATCAAATTAGAAGATCTCATCTAGGCTGAGCCTGACATTTCAAATATGTCTTGATAGCTGCTGCCCAACAGCCTCTGCA
Organism: Fregata magnificens; assembly: GCA_013389945.1. NCBI lineage: Eukaryota > Metazoa > Chordata > Aves > Suliformes > Fregatidae > Fregata > Fregata magnificens. The sequence goes on along the minus strand of WAAD01026556.1, from coordinate 81,378 downwards.
TGTTCTCTTGCATTTGCTGCCTCATGCCGCAGGTATGGAGTTTTACCTTCCAGTGGTGTGCAGGACGATGCTGCAGTGAGATACTAGAACTCACTCGTGGGCACAGAGGCTCAGGACTGATTGAACTGACTCTCTACGTGTTGTGAGTACAATTTACTAGATGCATCTGCTTCCATAGATCACCGTCTGCTTAAGAGACTGAAAACATGTGCTGTTGCTAAATCACTGCATTTAACACCTTTCCCAGTGAAGCTCCCCTGCGGCATGTACTGTCTTTGGTTGCTGATAGTCTCAGCGTAATGCTGGGTAAAGGATGAATGGGGTGGCCTGGGGCTGGCCATAAGGAGAGAGTAATTGTTAGGTTGAATTTAAATGAAATTAAAAAAAAAAAAAATCACAGGCGCTAGATTTAGAATAAACCTCAGCATTTGTGGGATTAGAGTTTCAAATGGTGACCTCCCACGCTGAAAGAAATACAGGTCTGTGGGTGGGTAATGCTACCTATCTTATGGAAAATGGGCATTTAACTGAAGGAATTACGTTCAAGACATTTATCTTAAGATTTAACTTAAGAGTTCACATTTTAAAGAGAACAAGTTTGATATGATCTGAAAAACCAAACTCATGCTGGGGTTCCCCAGTTCCCCACCCTCCCCTTGTAATCCTACTCTAATGGCTTGCTTGTGACCCACAAGCAGTGACCAAAATCTCCCCTCGCCCCTGCAACACTCAGGCTCTCCAGGCATTAAATACAGTCAGGAGGCAGCAGAGGCAACACACTCACTTAGCCTGTCCAAAACCTGATGTGCAGGAAGGGGTAAATTGTTGTGACTGCCCCCAACTTTTCCCAGCCCAGCTGAGCCGGAGCAGCTCTTTCAGCTTCTGCAGCGGCAGACCCCTCCATCTGCAGGCTCAAGTGGAGCAAGTATGGGGAAAGCAGGGAGCAGCCTCCCTGAAGGGAAAGACCTCCCCAGGGCCGAGCTGGTGTGGAGGCTGCAGTATGCCAGCTTTTGTTTCCAGCTGTGCCAAAATTTGATGCTCATGGTCAGCGTTTGAGCGCTTGGCAGATTGGTGGAGCAGTGCAAGGGGCACCCCAAATGCTGAATTGAAACCTACTTAGATACCAGTGCTTTCCACACACTGTGTGGGTGACCCGGGAAAGGATCTGTGGATATAAGTGATATCCCAGGGAATGTGGGCTTAATTCAAATGTCCACAGGGTGCTCCCCTCTGAAACGCCACCATTTCAGAAACCTTTATTCGTAAGCAGTTGTTGGCAATGGGAAAGGGGTGATCCTACTCCCCTAACTGTGGGATGTAGGCTTTAAGGTCTTAGGATGTAGCAACAGGGAGATTTTGTATCCTGCATCTTTTCTGAAGTGTTTAAAAGAAGCATCTGTTAGACCCACTGAGGATACAGGCATCCTCCAGAGCTCTGTCTGCTTCAGAGTGGGAAGAGTCGGCACAACTTTCTTTGGGAGGCACTACACAAACAGTGTGATCTCACTGGGACTTGTTTGAGTTTTCAGTTCTTGCCTCCAGAGGATCTGCCCGCTGTTGTGTCCTCCAGTCTCAAATCCCCAAAGCAGTTTCATAGGTATCCTTGTCTTCTTTCTTCCTACTGATCTCTCCTGAAGGGGATGTATCTGATAAAGTTAGTAGTTCTTGCACAATACTTCCCATAAAGTTTCAGGGATATAATTAGTTTGTATGCTGTAGGGAGCAACAATTAGATTCCCTATATGCTCTGTAGTTGTATGAAAAGAAACTACAGCATTATCATCTTCCACTCCCCTCCCCCTGCTTTTTTTTTTTTTTCCTGAATTCCCTTCCAGGTCAGCTCAAATCCCTCCATTGATTTCAGTAGACTCTGGAACAAACTCAAACAGAGTATGGACAAAGTCTTAGTCCTGTTGAATTTAACAGCAAAATTCCTGTTGTACCGAATGGATCCAAAAGAGAACAAACAATTCAAAGCCCACTGGGACTAATGAAAATCTGTCAATTGCTGTCAGTTAGATCCACATCAAACAGTGTAAGATAAAATAAGGCGTATTTGGGTAAGACAGAGGAAAAAACCCTGCAAATATGGTGTGAAAGCAGTTATGTCACTAGTACTAGAGGAATTTTCATCACATAATGAAAATCAATGCTTAAAAAATGATTACCCCTGTAAAGGTGACATTATGGACTGTGTCAACTTTTGACATGTGGTCATTTTAAAAGCCAACAACCTTGATAATGTCCTTTGGAGATTATTGTTTGTTAATAGTGTACATTAGGAATAAAGCAATCATAGAGAGTGCAATTAAGTGGATAATCACAGGTATTTTTGACATCTGTCTACTTTTAGGCTCCATGGCATTTTTTTGCATCTCCTCCCCCCCCCCCCCCCCCCCCGCAGCCTAGTGTCTTCAATTAATTTATCATGACCATCTGTGTTGTAATTTTTGCTGCTCAGCTTGCCTTTCTACATCTGTTTTTTGGCTGAATATTTCATGACACTTCATCATTTTCACTCATAGCGCTAAAAATACGGAACTAATATTTGCTCAGTTAAGTTGCTTGGTTAAGATAATCAGCAATTAAACAGACTACACTTCTGTTAAATGACGCTTTATAATGGCAAACAGAAAGGCAAGAAGGAAGCAACAACATTTTAAAAGCTGCGTATCAGGTTTTCTGGTGCTGCTTACCTCTGATGCACAGTGGTAAAACCACCAGTGATTCTGCCAGCTACTATGGTGCACGCTCTGAATCCCCAGCTTGCAGGATGTTTCAGAGAGAAGGGGATATGTCATGGCTGAAAGGTTATTTGGTTGTTGTGCTCTGGGTAGTCTCCATGAGTATAAGTGTTTTTGAGGGTCATAGCTAACTACACTCACTGCATCAGGGTTAAGGATGCTCTGGAGTACCCAAGGATCAGCGTACATCCAGCCTCTCCTCACTGATTACAGTATATCAGAAGGAATAAGCAGTTAAAGCTGACTGCAGTGAGTGGGCAATGCATACAGCAAAGAAGCAACATCTGTAGGTTTTTACTTCCTACTGCCATCGAGGTTAGGGGTACAGTGCTCCTAGTAGGTAACTCATTCCACCTCCCTACAGTGAAGAAAACATTTTCTATTGCTTTCCTAGAGTCCTTTGAAATGTTTAGCTTGGGGGCTCATCCACAATAAATATTTGGCCATGAAACAAATCGTTTATCTGAAGTCGCTGCTTCTGCCTAATTTTCTTGCCTTAAATTTCTTCCTTTACTCCAGTTAATACTAATTTTAAGCAATCTTTTTCCACTCCTGGCATTGATTCTGTTTTCTATGGCTTCAGGATCTCTAGGTTTTAGTAAACCATAGCAACTGTCATCTTCTCCTAAAAGAGGGAAGGAGAGCAAAAAACCAACATCAGAGCCTACTCAGATACAGTAACAGGCCTGTCACTCAGGAGCTTGTATAAGGTGACAGGAGAAAGGCTGTTCACTTTAGCAAGAGCTATCCTTGCAATAATATTATGGTAAGTTTATCCAAGACAAAAATCCTTGATGAAGTACAACCGTCTCTGCAATGGTCCTATCTAACAGGCTTTCCCGAGAAAGACCTGTATACTGTGTTCTTCATCCAGCTGTGCCCTTGAATGCAAGTATCTACCTCTTTTACTGACCCAGGATACTATTTTCTGAGTTGATTTTTTTAACCTTCTGGATTGGTGGTCCCTGATGGCATACCTCTTGGGTGAGGTCACACCCCGCAGCAGCAGCTGAGGTATCAAATCCAAGCATTTAAGCCTTGCTGGGCACAGCCCCATGCCCACGACCCAGCAACAGCATCTGGAGGGAGAAAGGGGCTGCCCCACAGTGAGGAGGGAGAGAACGAAGTATTCGCTAGAAAAGACCATTGCCAGTTTTTCGCGAATGAGCCTCAACTATGAAAAGGCTGGGGACTGCTGCTAAAGACTGAATGAACTTTCTCTTTTTTGCTCATAGTGCACTTCTGTGTGGGTGGGCTGACTGGATTTGAAGTAAACAGCAGGAAGAAGATCTTCCCAGTGAATGAAAAACTGCTTTGCTGAGGGAAAACAAGCACTACAAAAATATGACAAATAGCTCTGAAAGTGGCACTTTTCTAAGCAAGGTTTTAAGGCTATGAAAAAGGCAACGTTGCCTCTGTGAGCCCCATTATATTCATTGACACACTTCACCAACTTAGCCAAAAACCAGCAGGCCCAATATAACCCTACCACATTATATTTGATTTTTGTCTGTGATTAAGTGAGATTATCTGCTTGTGGTTGGACCCATGCAGAAGATAGCAGCAGCATGATTGCTACTGATCGAAGAAGTCCATCTTTAGTACCAGTGTCAGAGGTCTTTGACTTTGACACTGAAATATGAAGGCTCTGCAGCTAACAACCACAGGGGCTGTGGCTGTGGTGTTAGTAATCTGTTCAGGTGAGTCAGGGCAGCATCTGACAAATCATGAAAAATAGCAGTCCCAAATAGACAGCACTACAAATTACAATATGTTGAAAATTGGTCGTCATGGCATGTCCTGGAAAACGTACCGCTGAATAAAGCTTTACTCCATCTATGTCACCAGAGTGCTGCTACTAAGCAACTGATGATTTGACTGCTGACTGATCAGGTAAGTCATATCAGTGCAACAGTATAAGAATCCTTGGTTTCAACTGCTAAATAAGGTATAGGAGAGATGAATGATTTTTCCATTGTGAGGCTTATATATCTGCAAAGAAATGCTCCTGAAGAGATTCCCCAGTCATCAGTGTCTCTGATTCATGGCAGAAATTTCCCAGGAATTCACTGCACTGAAAATATAACAACTCATTTACCTGGTACCTAAGTATTTTCAAGATGGGGTTTGTTCTGCATTAGTCAGAGTTGATGACTTTTGAAATAAGTTTTAATGGATGAAAATATAAAGGTCTTTAGCCATGTAAAATGACTTTTAATTAAAACTCAACAATCCCATCTTGAGCAGAGCGTACCCATGTTATAAACCTCTGCAAACTGGGTAGTATGCTGGGCTGGAGCTGAAGCTCAGGACAGACACATAATCCTCCACAAATAATTAGAGAGGAAATGCTTCTAATCTCTTTGTTAGTCTGGTTGTGTTATTTGATCTAATAATAAACTAGACATTGAAAAAAACCCTCCTCATACATTTTAATTTAGACTGCAAATGGGCATCTTTTAACCTGTAATTGTTTAGCTGGTCTGTTTTGAAATTTAGGTTCCTCCTTCCCTCTGTTTTGACTTATGCATGTGCTGTCCAGAAGTACATGGTCTGAAACGCCACTGTCCTCTGGCTGTGTAAGTACAGCATAAATACCAAGGTGTCAGAATTTGGGCCCTAATTTATGAAAGCTTTTCAGCAGGGACTTGATTGACTTTCCACACACGCTTAGGTTTCACGTGTCCTTGAGTGGTGTCACCAGTCTGTGTGCTTTCCTTAACCAAGGCCGTAGCCCTGCGACCCTCTGGCGCAGCTCGACTCCCCTTGAATTTGGTGGGGGTTTGGTCAATGACACCGGGGATGTCTCCGTGCATTTTTGCACTGCGGGAAGAGGCAGGGTGAGGAGCTGTGGGCTCGCAGAGGTCTCTCCTGCCATGCGTGGCTGGGACCACGAGCGCGGCACCGTCCCCCAACACGAGGTGCTCTGCGAGGTGCGGGGGCCTGCTCCCTCACCGCCCATGGCCCCGTGTAATCGCCCGTCTCTCAGGCGGTCTCCAGGCCAGTTTTCACCCCTTTGTCACCTCACCGACCCCTTACTGAACACAACTCTCCTCACTGACCTCTTACTAAATACAATCACTTCTCAGGATTTCCAAAATCCATGCATCCCTCGCAGCTCCTGGTGCCCGGACCCCTGCTTGTAACGTGCTTATTTCCCAGCTGAAGCGCTACCCTCCGACACTGCCTGTCCTTTGCCTTCCCAACAGCACAGCTCCCCCTCCTTCCCCTCCTCATCCTCTTCGCCTCCCCCACGCCCCTCCAGCTCCCATGCCGACCCCTCGTCCTTCTTCGTCCCTCCAAACCCAGTGAAACCAGCGTGACTTCTGTGACTGAAGCCCCTTGGACAGCTGTGGCTATTACTGAAGGCCCTGGCGACAAATAAATTAAATAGATCCATTTACTGTGCGTTATTTATCAGTGCAAATTTAATCTACAGAGGTAAGTCCCTGCGGGGGGTCGACGCCGTCCCGGGGCCTGGGGCCGAGGCCGGGCGGGCGCCCCGGCGGAGCCTCTGGGCCAAATCGGTTTAGCGTAGTCGCTATGGCAACAGCGGCTGCCGGCGGAGTATTAAAAACTGTAAATATGGGTGTGAGGTGTTGAAGGAGAGAAAACTCTCTCATTCTTACATAGATTG
>WAAD01026556.1:39502-74910 GCA_013389945.1 Fregata magnificens | reverse complement strand
CCGCCCGCGGCCCCGAGCCGTGAGGCGCGGAGCTGGGGTGGGCGACGGCTGGGAGGTGGAGGCGCGGGGCGGAGGCAGTGAAACAGCCACCCTGCTTTAACGACTTCAGAAAGTCCGAATTCTGTGAATTACGCTCATTTCTTCAAAGTATCGGCTCAGCTGCAGATTAGGAAACCCCACAAATTTCTCAGGTTTTGGAGGGATTTTTAAACAGGTGCCGAAGTCTGCCTAAGTCGAGAGGCGTCAGCTTCTTGACAGGCGGCTGTATCTTGTGCTGGACCAAGCCCTAATAGCTCAAAAGCACTGCTGTAAGCCCAGCTGGGGCTCCCTCGTCACCAGGGCTTAATTCGTACCGCAGTGTGGGTTTAAGCTTGCTATGCCAGTTTAGAGGGCTTGACCTCAAGCCCGTCCTCTCTCTGGTACGCTCTTCGCTCGCTCTGGGTCCGTCTGTCCACACAAGCAGCAGGAGCGCTGCTGCCAAAGGTGAGCTGGGACTGGTGGGCAGGGAAGGGGGCCGGGGTGCTCCAACAGCTCTCCCAGGCTACACGGCACCGTGGGGCTGCCTGTGTGGATTAGCACTGGGTGACTGGTTACGTAAAGAACAGCCAGCCGTGGAGGAAAGCATGGTTTATGCTGCCTTATGCTTATGCCACTCTTGCCTAAGATCTCTGAGATTAAGTGTCTTCAGTGTGGAAGTCCAATGTTTAGTAACCCCAGCGTGGTACCACTAAGGTCAGTCAGATAGCTTTGGGGTTATGGCAGTGTGACTGAGGATAGGCTACACTGCACACCTCTGAACGCTAACACAATAATTAAAATCTGTCTCAAGTCAGCGCTCTTCACTGCTTATATGGCCGCTCTCTGTGGATAGGCTGTAGGTGGGTCATACAGCTGTTGCAGGAAGAAAAGCATGAGCTTCCCCAGAGCTCTGCCAGTTGCTCCCTATGCTGTATGTGAGCTCTACAAAGAAAGGCTTAAGTTTTCAAACTGTGAACTTAGCATTCTTCTTTTGGGTGCTAATTTTTAAAAAATGTATATTTTTAAGTAACTCCTGTCACAAGGACCAAACTTTAACACTGGTCCCAGTATTCTCCAGTACAGGGAAAACTCCCACATAGGTTAATAGTTCTGCAGTGAATTGAGACAGAGTGAGACGTTGGGGATCTCCAGTAAATATTCTTTGTACAGGTGTCTGCTAAAATGCATTCTCACCTTATGATGCAACGAGTTACTCCTGCTTTCACAGCAAAATCAGTCCTCAATCTGGATGGAGAACGCACATCTCACCCACCCATTTTCACAGCACTTAGTCTGGTCTACGCCACAATATATGAATTAAGAAAACAAACTTCAGTGGACCTGACAACAGGTGAAATATGCTTTTGGGTCTGAGTTTCAAGCTCTTACTTTATATAATTCTATAGATAGTATCTGCTGTGAATGACAGTATTAGAAACTCCAGTTTGTGAGATTGCTGCCCCTTTAATAACGTTGTGCAGTTACAATGACAGTAGAACAGAAAAAGATGAGCTGGGGATCTTTCCGAGTTTTAATTTTGAAAGCCTTTTATGTTGGAACCTCCCATCAGATGCTATTGCTGCTTTATTGCAGCAATATTTTTTTTGTGGTTTGAGTAGCTTTAATAACAGGAAAGCTATGCGTCTGTGTTACTCTCTGAACTCACATTTACATGGCTGAATGAATGGTGAAGAATACTTTAGGTCCCTCTGTCCTGACGGGAGACCTGACTTTGTAGTATGCAAAGATCAAAGTAAGATACAGAATTGAAGGTGTGTTTGATCCGTCACAGCAAGATAGCCATATCTGAGCAAAATATAGGAAACCTCCTATATATTAAAACTAATAACAAGTTAGGCAAACAGAGCAAATCAGTGTGTTTTCACTTCCTGGCTTCCGTAGGTTTAGGTAACAGTCCAGTATAAGTTGTATATGATAGAGTGTTTTTATGGTTGCTATTAGAAAATATTGTTTAAAGCATGAGTGGGAATTTGGCATGAAAATAGTCCTGTTTCTCAGCAGATGGAACTCATTTGCTCTGATAAGTAGACAAACTGTAAAATGCTACTCTGCTTCATAAGCAGATTTGAGTAACACCCACCCTTTTGCTTCTGCAGATAACACAAAGATTATCTTCTGTAGAGAGTCCCAGCCATCAGTAGAGCTCTAGGCTATTGGGCCTTCTTTCACTTTTTAAGATCCGTAGACTGGATTTTCATCTGGAGTTAATCAACACAGCTCTTTTATTTATTTCAGCGAGGCAAATCTGTTTTATATTAGTGCAGCTCTACTGAAGATCATGAAGCTGTACCAGTTAGATCAGCTACCTTTTCTCCTCTTGTTTTGACTAGTGGTTGAAAAATACCTTTCTCATTCACACCTGAGCTTGGAGCCCAGTTGATGCTGAATTCTTGTTTCTTTACCCCTCTTGCAATCAAAGTGCAGATGTAAAATGCACCAGACAGACTTGTTTTCTAAAAGATCGAAGCTCTAAGAATCAGTATTTTTTGTGTGTTCTCAATTATAAAGAGTTTCATTACAAAAAATCTTCTGAGGGCTACTAGCTGTAGAAAATGTGACACACCCATGTATACCATAACTGTTGTGGTATTTTCAGAAGGGCACTCAAGCTTTCCTTTAGTAGAAATGGTAACACTTCTGTTTCTCTTTTGTCTTGCGGCACCTTGTGATATGCTCTGACTGCCCTTCTGTTGAGCTACCTAGCGGTGATTTTTACAGTTGTGCACATTCACAAATGGCTTAAGTGACTTGTAACTCTCTGTGGCAATTACACTAGACAAAGAGCCAGCCTGTTTCTATAATGCTGAGAATGCAAAGTCTGCTGGAGAAAAACTAATACAGAAATTAGACTGTATGCCGAATGGCAGCATGGTTCTCTCACATTTTTGAGAGTGCCTGTCATTCAGAAGCAGACTCTGGCAGCAGCAGGAGCTGTCAGCCTGCAGCAGGCTGGTTGGACCATGAGCGCTGCCCTGCTAGGGGCAGACAGGCATTGCCTGGCATGCAAGGGCCTGCTGGGTGCCACAGTGCCCTGTCACAGTTAGCTCATTCTCAGACGCCGCTGTGAGGCTCTTTTTGCTGTCCTTAAACACCTGCAGCCATGAAGACTTGACAATAAATAATGTTTCATTTGAAGCGTTGGCTTGATCCCTTACACTTCTGTTATTCAGAACTCCTTGCTACTTGTAACAGGGTCATGTCCCTGGATATATTTTAACCACTGTGAATTTTTTTTGTCCAGAAATAGCTTGTGTCCATCACAACAAGAGAATCGGTATGCTCATAAAGTGAAGCACAGGTTTGCTGCTGTGGTCTATAAGCAGACCACTGAGTGTCCCCAGGAGTTCTCTCTATTCTGCAGGTCAGAATGAGGAATGCTGCTGTATTAATATCCTGATATTTGCATTGCTTTTAAGTTTCTTGATTGAAAAGCTCTATCTACTGCTTTTTCAGCATTAATTGCCCTGTAGCAACTTTGGGAGATAGATGTCTGAGGTTATAATAATTTCCATGGCAAGTAGCTGTAAACACCATAGCCTTCCATGTCACTAAACAAGAAAGGAGATTCCAGCCAGATAGGAAGTAGGGTTCTTTGGGCCCTGGTAAGGTAAAAGTCTCTGCATGGAAAGGATAATAGTAAGTAACTGCAGAAAAGCGGTGGAGAACAGGGATTCTTTTACAAAGCTGTGGTGGACTATATAAATAAAATTGAGAAGGTGTTGGCAGCAGTTTCTTAATTAGAACTCGCTAAGATTCTTTGTTTGGAACAAAATTAAAATATCTTTATCACAGGAGAAATAGAATTTGGGGTTCATCTGTGATGCTGTCGCTATGTATGCTACTTCATGCAGGTACAGCTAGCAGCATAGCCATGACCACAAATTCTGCCTGAGAAGCTGGTTAAATGTTGCATCAGTTAGCACATACAGACTTCAGAGATGGGTGTAGCCAAACGAGCTATAATCTACCTATGAGTTGCAGTCCAGGGAGATACTTAGATGCCCTTTGCTATCCGAAGGACACTGGACTTTTCTGGATAATGTAATCCAAACTTTACTAAAGAAGCAAATAAATAATACCCCCCCCCCCCTTAATATGCTCAGCAGTTTCACATCATCTGTTTTCCCTATGACTGCATGTCTTTTTAAAAGTATGATTATGAGCACTTGGAGCTTGTCCCACTTCTTTTAGAAATAATTTTCCCTGTTTGTTACCCTCTGATCTGGCATGTGTGGAAAAAGGTTGAGTGCATATCTTGCATGAACCAATTCTGTCTCTCTGCCCTCTGACTGTAGTAGTAAGGAACCATCACCCACGAGAAGGGAGGGAAGGCATTTCCCAGTTCCTCAGCCCAGTTTGTCAGCATACTTTGCCTGGATGACAGTGGATTTCCTGGGACTCTTATCTATAGCCAGCTGAGTGACATTTCCATTGACATCACTGGACTTTGGATTAGGGTCCTACTCGTCCAGCCCCTTAAGACTTTTCTCCTTCTGCTCCGACACAACTATGATACCCCTAGGACTAGTGAGAGTCACTAAGGATTGTCAGTAGTACTCCTGGACTGACAGGCTGTGAAGGCAAAGGCAAACCACAGGAGACTTGTCAAACTGAGGACATACCGTTATAGAGAGTCCAGCTGTATTCTCTTTATTTATTTTTTTTTTTTTTTTCCCCACAAATGCACATTTCCCACCCTCTGCCTACTCCTTTCCTGCCCTGGAGGGTGTTGAAAGCTGGGAACCAGGAAAAGGATCAGTGGAAAGGGAATTTTTTATTTTCAGAAGTTCATCTCCTACAAGGCAAACGGGTCCTGCTGATTGACTCATGGTTTACCAGAAAGCAGCCCTGCTGTAACGAGTCTTAGCAAGTGGTGATCTAGCTTGCAAGAGCCTGAAGGAGACTGATGTCTGTCAGGTTACATGAACAGCCTCCAGTTGGGCAAAGAACAGCCAGAGAGCAAACTACAGAAACATATTCCCTTTGTTAGTAAAAGAGCTAGGAAAGGCTGAAATCCTGTTTTAGGAAGGTGAAAAAACAAATAAGGCAGGTTGACTTTGATATTTCTGATGATTCTTTGTGCATTCTCTGGAGCAAGAAGAGGAAATCACATGGGGAAATATGGGAGAAAGTAAAAAAAGTGGAAGATGAGGTGAAATTCTACAGAACATGCCATGAGAAGAGAATGGATAAAGCTGTAAAGTACATGAGGAGAAAAATGCAGGAATTGCTGACAATGTGGGGAGCAAAAATGAGATTTGGAGAGAGGCAAAAAGCTTCTTTAGAACTAAAGCTAACAGGAAACTCTTACATGGAAAAGTCTCAGAGGGACTAACAATCACTAAAAATTGAGGAAACCCCTCAGAGGCTGCGTGAGAGAGAGAAAGCGAGGTATTCCAGACTTTAACATAGCTAAGGTAAATGTATGCTTAAAACTCTGTGAGGTGGTTGGTCAGACTTGCAATCAACAGTGTGAGGGGAAGGTTTGTCTTCTAGACAAAGGTCTAGGATCAATGCGGCAAAAGTCTTGAAACCCAGATCTGTTTCTGGAGTGGAACTTACATAAACCACTCTGAAATTTTGCTTGAATAACACTAGAGTAGTTCATCAACTGGATTATGTCAGCTCCCAGGATAGCCTCTTACAAGGAATCAGAAAATGCAATACTTGTCCAACATAAAGATCCGTATTCAGATGGGGCAGTGTCTCTTTCTTTTAATAATTTTAATGTGAATGCTTGCAAAGTGTAAATTTGTCCCTTTCCCTAATAAGAAGGTCAGGCTGAAACTTTTGCCTTCCTTTAGTTGCCCACATCCTGCCAACAGTCCTTTGAGTCTTTCCTAATAGGAAAGCCATTTTGAGTCATTTAATGATTAGCCTGCATGTGAACTTTAAATTAAAAACAGCAGCTACAATTAATGGAGCCCACAGTATCTTCTGCAGGCTGCAAAGACCAGTAGTGGGAATAGTGGTGGCTTGTCAAACCTTCTAAATAGAGATGGCCAGTTTCCAGCTCTCAAAAGGAGATGATGGATGAGAGATGGGGAAGGAAACAATCTCATACAAACAAGACTCCCTCAGGAACAGCCAGCACAAGCTGCCAGTGTGCATGAAATGCTTGGGTAGGATTTTCCTTCATTTGAGCACAGGCCATTTAAACTGTGGATGAGGTGCTTTCCTTACTTTTTATACTCTTCTCATGCGGAAGCAGATTTTTCAAGTGATGTATGGGAGGCAAGTGGAAACCCCATTCAGAATCAGTGGCATCCATGTTCCCATATCAAAAGCAAATCTGCCTGTTACGAAAGCTCTGGGACAGGGCAAAGCTCAGGTTCAGCAGGCCTTGCTCAGAAAAGGTATCCAAAATATTTTTCTAACTGATTGTCCTCTGCAATACTAGTGCTAGGTAAAATGGTTCTCCTCATGCAGAACTACTTGCTTTGAGGGAAAGCTGCGAGATAAAAACATAAAGGCAGTAAGAACAGCCCAGGACCATGTGCAAGCCAGGGCAGGTCAAATGAGAGCCCAGGTCTCCTTGCTGTCTTTCCCAGTTCTGACCACTAAATTCCCCTCTTGCTCCTCTTCTAATGAAACAGCTGGTGAGCTAGGAAGAGCTAGAAGGACATTCCTCAGCTTCACAGTTATACTGCTTTATACTGATATACCCCTAACGCCACTGAAGTCAGCAGAGTTAAACCAACATGAGACCAGGTTATAGCCAGAATAAAAGCAAAGTAAGCTAGCCCTTTGCTGGTAAAATACAGAAGGGCACGCTCACCTTCATCGGGTGAAGGTGCAAATGGAAATAATCATACCTTAATTGGTCAGATACCTGTAAAAGCTTATGAAAAATTGCTATTGTCACATACATAAGCTGAAAAGAAACAGGAAACTTTTAAATCTTTTACAACAGCCTGCGCTCTGCTCTGCTACTCACTTTTGCTAGCAGAGGGCTCACCTATGTGATACAATAAGGGGTGATAAGACCAAGGAAAAGGCCTTAAGTTTTAAGGATCTTCATCCTTAATAATGTGTAATGGTGACTGGAGGCCACCATGTAGCAAGATCCAGGTACATGTTAGAATGGTGGGATTATGGAGTTGAAGCTGTCAGCACATCAATTCCAGCCTGAGTTCATTCAAGTGTCTTGGGCAAGTAAGTCAGCGGCAGGCAGCCAGAGCGCTGTGTGGTGATTTGAGAGCTGTTAGCTGGAGTCGTCCTGGCGATGAAAGCAAATGAGAAGACCTGCTGCTCCTCCTTCTACAGAGCACAGAAATGAGATAGGAGGAGGATTACTTCCAGCAGCTGCTGACTATGGCTGCTATCATAAGGATAATCATAGCTGATACTCCAGGGCGAAAACAGTCACTACAGCGATCCCTCATGTATAAGCACTGTAAACCAGCAAAGGTGTTAATATTCATACAGTCTCAGAAGAGTACCTGCGGCCTTACATACCTAGGTAGCTAGATCTGTGTCCTGTGGAAGTTTTCACCCCTTTTATGTCTTCCTTCTGAAGAAACTGGTATTGCTTGCTGGGAGAGGTAGGATATAGGACTTGAGAAACTAGTCCTTTGATGCAGTTTGGCAAACTTCCTGATTCTAGAAAAGCCTAAGCATTAGACCCTGAAATTGTTTCGAAGTTGGAACACTGTACAGACTATCCAGGTTTTTGGAGAATTTTCCTTTAATGGTGTGACATATTTACATAATATGAACATTTTTGGAAGAGAACAAGGCTACATTACGGCAAGTAATAAAGGCATGAAAGCAACTGAAGCACCCTTCTCACCTGGTGCAGACGGTGATGGTTTTCCAGGCACTGAAGGCAGAATCCTGTTGACCATTGCTCTTCTAGGGAGTCTGGGAGCCCGTGGCTTTCAGCTCTAGTGGGAGTAGTAGGTAGTTATGAGCTTCTGGTGATTTGCGTTGTCACTAAAGCTCTAGGCTCCAATATGGCAGCTTAAATGAAAAGCATGTTTTTCTCCCTTTTATGTCTGTCTTCATGTCTGTGTCTCAGTAATGAGGATTTGCTCAGGCCCTGCAGAATCAGGCTCTTTGATCCACTTCCCTCATGTTAACTTTTGACGCCATGTCCTGACTGGGCTGCTGCCAGGAGTAGCCTTTCAGTTATCCCAGCTGCAGCCATTATTTGTGCCACCCCTTCTCCCTGGGGGCTAATGAAAGGGAGCAACAAGGCACGTAACTGTGCTGTGTGAAGAAACAGATGCTGTTTTGCTCCTGTTCAGGTCCCTAGTGCCTGCTTTGGACTCCATTGTGTTTAAATACAAATACAATAGTTAATAACTTTGTTCCATGCATTGTCCTCTTGAAGTGACTACACGAAGGGACTGGCTGGGTAGGGAGTTAATTCCATCCTTTGCTGAGCTGATTGGTGCAGTTTGTTCTGCCTTCTAAGTGCTGGATAACCCCAGCAGCAGAAACCTCTCACTTAGAAGTAAGAACAGTTTAAACCTTGGTATGCTGTCACTTCCCTTGGCCCAGCCTCAGTTCCCTTGGCGCTGGTGGTAGCACCTAAGGTGTGCTCTTCCAGCATAGCTGATAGTTGGACTTCAGCTTGTGGAAGGTGGTGTAGCCTCTCCTGCATGCAGTAACACTTTTGCTAAATAATGGTTAAAGCTCTGCCTGGCCTTCTAGTTAATCCAACTGTTGCTCTTGCCAGTACTAGCTAAGTAAAGACAAGCTCTACCGCTTACGTTACAGCAGCAGCAAACCTACCCAGGTCACCTATCCTGTCCTCCCCCCTGAGGATCCCCTGCTCGCTAGAATGTGGCTCCCAGGAATAGTTTGACTCCATGTGTTGAGTTTTTGCATGTAGGGTGCTGCAAAGTCATGTCCTCCCATGAGGGTTCAGACAGGCAAGCCCTAGCCCCAGCTCTTCCATGTGGGCAGAATGCTTCCCCAGCCTAACCTGGAGGGAGCAAGGTATCCTCATAACTTGACTTCAGACATAAGAACTGTGCCTGTCATTTTAAATATGTGGTGACTGGAAGTTCAAGGGAAACAGTGCCTCTTCACACTTTGTCTCGCCCTCTGCACAAGTTGGCTGCTATGGGTGAGATTTCTCAAGGTGCTCAGCACCAATTAGTTCTAAGTGGCTAATCCAGTAGCACTTTTAGGTCAACAACAGACTCGAGGGGTGTGCAGGGGAGAATGTTGTCAGCTGAAGTGTGTTGATGATGACACTGTTCTTTTTCTCTCCCTCCCTACCCTCAACCCACTCCCAATGAAGACACACAGAGCACTATGTCACTGGCATCCTGGTTCAGGTGGAATGAGCCCCCAAACCGCATTTCCCAGAGGAACCCCACAGAAATGGTGGTTGAGACGCTAATGATGGAGCTGAGCTGGCAGACCAAGCAGGCAGAGAAGCAGCAGCGAGAACGAGAGAATGAGTATCGCAAGATCAAGACTGGGGTGGACTACGGCTGGCTGGTCAGCTATCCAAAGCAGAGCTATGATATCAGCCCAGGAGAACGGCTGCAGCTGGAGGATATGTGTACCAAAATAAATCCTTCCTACTGTGGGCCTGTCATACTCAGGTACAGTAAAAGACCTGATAGTACAGACCTTTCCTTTCCCCCTCTCTAGGATATGTGAGGAAGGAACGAGAGTTGTTAGGACCAACAGAACAAAATCTTGGCACCCTGTATCATAAATCACGTTGAGACAGTGTCTTTGTGGAAGAAGGGAAATCTTATGTCTTAAGTCAGTTTAACATGGTATCATTTCCTCCAAAAAGTTACTAAATGCCATTTCCCTCTGAGACTGGCTTGAGTACTTTATGCGCCTGAGCAGCCAGAGAAGCTTTATCTTGCCTGATGAACAGTTACCATTTCAGTATCGTGACGGCTTTTGCTTCAGTCTTTAGAATCTTAGAACAATTGAGGTTTAAAGGGACCTCTTGAGGGTATGTGCTTCAACCTCCTGCTTGGAGTAGGGCCAGATTCCAAGTTAGATCAGGTTGCTCAGGGCCTTGTCCTGTCCATCGTTGAATATCTCTGAGGGTGGAGATTGCACAGCCTCTGAACAACCTGCTTTGGTGTTAATCCACTCTCATTGGAGCCTTCCTTCCCTGATGGAAGCTGTCCAGCAGATCTATTGAGGCACTTGTCCCCAGTGTCCAGACTAGCCAAAAGGTGCTATTGTGTTTTTCAGCCTGTGAGCCAGGTATTCCCAGAGAAAGGAGGGATTGCATGCTTCTCCCTCCCCTGTCCTCCCTCCACACCCTTGACATGGAGCAGGATGCAGGTGGGGCATGCAGTGGGCTTGAACAGCTAGGTGGTGCTTCTGCCTTCTGCAGCATAGATGTAGACACAGCCCCTTGGACTTGCTGTTGAGCCTTTCAGGTGCTAGACATAGGATTGCTGCTTGCCAGCTGAGTAACGTTCTGTGGGAATGCCTCAGAAATACAGCTAAGCCTGCTGTAGCATCCAAACTGGAAGGGAGGGAGGTGACTCTAACTTGGGGGGCGGGGGGGGCTCTTCTAAGTTAAACCCTCTCACTTAGCACAGTGCAAGTGAGGAGTAGTGACTCTGAAGTCCACCTTAGCCAAAGCAAAGTTGTGAAATGGGCCTTTATAATCCACTTCCCCTGTTCCAACATGTTCTTCAGTTGGGATTAGAAAGAAGGCAGTCCTGGCAGGCCATATACAGTGGGGTGCTCAGCACCCTGCACTCCCTCACTGCATATGCTGGCATCTGTTTTTCCTTGAACAAATGAATCTACAGCTCTTCAACTACAACCGTAAGAGGGCTGGAAATAGCTGGTCCTCTGTCTTACAGTGGGGGTAGCCAGGAAAGGATGCTAAAGCTACCTCTCTAGCTCCCATGTTGCCTGGGGCTGAACCTTGGAAGCAAGCTGGCACAGGGCTTTCGCTTTTGCGAAGGTTGCCATGGTGTCAGAATCAAGAGATTTGGGATCATTCAGTGGCCGAGTTCTCTCCAGTGAAAGTTTGCTGGGAACAGCACCTGCCTTGTATTTGTATAACTCCAAGCTATGCTGTAAACAAGCTACTACAAACTCCTTGGGGTTCAGAGTTATTTTCACCATCCCTAGGGCCACTGAGTAAGGCCTGTCTGGCAAACGGTTTATTTCCATGAGAGCAGGCTTCAGTTGCTAGAGTTGGGAGGCCTCAAGGTTCATCATCTCCTTCAGAAAAAGAGTATTAAGCTGAGCTATATGAAACTTGCTGCTGCTCTGCCTTTTTTTTTTTTTTTTTTTTAAACTGAGATCACGTAAGATGCGTGATTTCAGTGCAGCTTGTAGTGGTTGTTCACTGTTGTTCAGGGTTCAGCATACTGTTGACAGTAGATAAACATACTCAGCAACATTGGTGGGCTCTACGTGGGTATAATTGAAAAGGATAAAATCATCCTCTTAAAAATCCTCTTATAAATTGCTATTATAGGCTATCATAAATTGTATTACTGTATCATTCAGGAAGTGGCATGTTTTTGTTTGTTCCATACTATGCAGTTTGCGTGGTTAGCAGAGCTACATTAAAAAAATGAGGCTTGCATAACCTTTGTTGCCTCAATTCCATGATTGAGAAGGGAATGTCATAGCCACAAAAATGGCAGAACTGGATTGGGTCAAAGGTCTGTTTGATCTGACATGCAATCTGTACGTGAGATAGTGGCCAGTAGCATCAGTGTAAGGAAAAGAGAAAAGAACAAGGCAAGCAAATACAACAGTACAGACAATTACAGTATCTTGTATATAGCCTCCAACTTACTGTGCCTTTTAACTTGGAGACTTTTGGAGCCAGAAGTGCTCCTTCTGTCCATAATTGCCCTACGTGGCTTTTTCTTTCAGTAGTTTGTTTAGGTTGTGGGGTTTTGCTTTTCTTTTTTGAACTCATGTAAACTTTCAGCATTTGTGGCACCCCGTGGCAGTTCCACATTTGAACTACAACTCTGCTGCAGAAAACTGTATTTTGCTTGTCTCAAACTAACGTGTACTAGTTTTATTCGATAATCCCTTCTTCTTGTGTTGGAAATGTGAACAGTTGACCCCTCTTCTTTTCTACCTTCTAACGGAGAGCCCCGTGGTTCAGAAATCTTCATTGCTGACGTGGAAACAATGAAAAAGAATGGGGCTTGCCATGCTAGGAGCTGAAAATGTACAGGGGAAATAAGGAGCACGCAATCTAACTAAAAGACAGCCAAAATTGGATAAATTCACCTCTCAGAAAGTGAGATAACATTGAAACTTCCCCAAAATTGCACAAGATGAGTATAATAGGAATTCAACTGAAATCTTCACATTTCCAGTGAAGTACTTTAATCACAAGATCATTGCACTGCTGATGCGTCCTCTTGAATACCCTGTGACTTTCTAATATGTAGTAACTTTTAGAAAAAAATTCCACCACAAAAAAAAAATCTACAAGCTTGCATTTGGAAATTCAAATGCAGAGCATGTACCTCACTGAAGCCCTTGGTTCTGTCTGAAATATTAAGCTTGATCCTTCCCCTTCCATCTTAGACATCTGAAGAGCTGAAGTCCTTTTTGATGTACTCGACAAGCCTGTAATACTTAAATAACACAAGTAGCATGCATCTTGCAAGACTGCAGTTTGGTTTGTTTCTGTCATGCAAGGTATCCTTCTTTGTGAGATTCTAAACTCAAAACCAGAACAAAACATTTTTGTATGAGTTGTCAGATGTCACTTTATTCTCCAAAGGTCTAAATGATGATCCAAATTGTCCTTTTCTGTGGCTACAGTCACATCTACTGAGAGGCAGAGTTTCTATAAATTTGTTTCTTTAGATGTGGAGAAGGCTGGAAAGGAGCAGTTCTTAAATGGGAGGGGGTTTTTTAGATCCAGTTTGCCTGTTTTGTATTTTGAGTCAACAGAAACTTTTCTTGGAGTCTCTTGAAATTCTAGGATTCAAGTACACTGCAAATACCATCAGGTATCTCGAAACTCTGATTCACCTCATAGAAATAAAGCTATTGCATTCAGGTGTGACTTAGCTTTAGGTTACTGGGTTGGAGATCGCTGACTATATTTAAAAATAAATCCTGGAGCCGTTTGAAGGAAGGAAGTGACAGTGATTTTGGTCCTTAGTACCTTAGAGGCCTTTAGTAACTAACTGCCGTGGTTAAACGGAATGAGTAGACTAGTAGCTTGCTGATACAGAATGCTAGATTTTTGTGTCTTTACTCAGAGCATTAGCTCTAATCAGAGCTAGTTATGGTCTGTTTCATTTCTTTCAGTTTCAGCAAAAATGAAACAGTGGGTTTCTGTCCTTCTCTGCCCAGAGAGAAACAAACAAAAACCCCTAATATGGAAATTTTGGTGATCTGAGATGTTATTAATACCACAGGCTAACGACCGTAATTTTCTAAGGATTGTGTATAGCTGAAGTGGACTTCCTAGTGTGCTTGAATGTAAGACAAATGACGAAAATCAGAAATGGATTTATTTACAATTATGAGCTTAAGTTTGAGGTGATGTGACGTGAGTGTTGCAGTTAGTGTGAATGCCATAGCCCTTTGGGAGTCAAGTAGCCTTCTCTAGCAAAGCTGTTCATAGCTTTACAATATAACCAGAATTCCTGCTCAAAATATAGATTCAGGAGTCAGCAGCTAATTATTAGCACTAAGCACCCCATGTTTTTGTTGAATGACTAAACCTGCTTAGAGCTCCCAGTTCAGACAGGCACTCAGGAATACACTGAACTATAAGCATATTGTTTAAGTCCACGGACTTCCATTGGATTTAACAGGTCTTTAAAGTTCAGGCTGTACTTAGGAAGCCTACTGAACTGGGGACCTACAGAACAACATAGGCAGGTGACAGCACTTTAAAAAAAGTAGTGCCAGTATGAGCCAAGCGCAGCCAGATCCTTAAAATCTAATGGCTGTATAAGGAAATGGAAGGGTCACAATTTAAAGAACAGATTTGTTTGAACTGTGATTAAAACACAGCCTGGACTGGGGAATGCTCGTCCCTATGTGTGCGTATACATGCTCCCCAGGCTTCTGTGCTGGCTCAAGGTGAGTTTTGTTGACAGTCACGTCTAAGACTCCGAGACTTGCATAATGTATTACAGGTTAGCTACCAGTAGTATCGTAACTTGTTTCACAAATAAGATAGATAGGTATACTTTTCTGATGAGTAAGGAAACCCTGTTGAGGGATTTCTAGATATGGCTGTGCAGTTGCCTAGTTTGAAACTATTCCATGCAAAAGTGTAAAAGGGCGTTAACCTGTGCTAGAAGATAGGTGAGCCTTGTGCAATTTTGTGTGCTTAATTCCACTGAGCAGCTTTGTGTGGAGTTTGTTTCCCAGGATACAAGCCCATATTCCTTGATTCCAGTGGTTTTACTGTTTTTATATGTTGCATGTTTTGTGCAGAGAGCAGACTGCTGGATCATCCAGCGCACCAACTGGCTTTCAGTGATAGCTGGGGAAGATGGCTTCAATTATACTTAGGTGGCTGCAGCAAACATCTATTTTCTGACACAGAGACTGGCTTAGCTAGACCTCAGCCCCTGACAACCTGTCCATCCCTTCTGCTGAGAAATATTTGTGGCATGCACACATTTTGGACTTCATACGTGGCCTGTCTCCCTTACACAACTTCAGTACCAGCACGTTTATGTGGGCATCAATAAAGGGGCAGTTAGTTCATCCTGTTGGGGGGAGGAAAGGCCCCCCTTTCTCTTCTCCATCTGAATAAGAGAGACTTTTCTTGGGGTGACTGGCAGACAGTCTGTTGGATTGCTTTCTCTTTGTTTCTTAGACCTGCTCAAATCCATATGAAGTAGTTTTTGTGTTGGTCCTGAAAAGTCAGAGGTAAATCTTAACAGCAAAAGCAGAGTTCACAAAACAATTCTTGCTGCCATAGCTAAGGAGAGTGCAAAAAGGCAGATAGCTATGAAGGTGGAAAGTTACACTGATTTTAGAAAACTATTTCAGCTAGATTGGTTGGGAGTGTTATAATAACACAGAGCATTAGCATTAGAGCTCTGTGCTCAGGGGGTAAATTTGCCATTGTACCACCCATTTTCCCTCTTGTTCCCAGTGCCAGTCACTGGTCCAGTAATAGCCTGACACATGCTGCTACCTGCTCTGGAGCCACAATCCAGCAGTATGACACACAGCCTCTAAAACTGGAGGCAGTGATGAGGCCTTTTGAGTGCACAATTGCCAATACAAAATGTACTGATAGATATATATAATATGCCAGCATCTCTCTTTAAAATACACACAGAGATAAAATAACGGAATGACTCATTCAGTTCACCTCTGCAATAAAAGACCTTTGAAGGTGCTTTCCCTGCTATAATAATAATAATGTTGGGAAGACTTGGGTTTCAGTGGACTCATCCATCTATGCTTCTGACTAGGATAAAGGGAAAAGCGTATTTATTGTGAAAACTGCATTTCTGGCTCTTTGGTAACACAACTGAAGTGCCTCCTCAGAAGGCAGAAAGCATGTTTGCAATGTACAGCAAATCTGTTACCGCTGTTACGTGCTAAACCTCAGCAAGACCTAGTCTCTTGCTCTTACAGGCTCTGCACAATTCAGTTGTAAGTGTAGTACTTATGTACTAGTGTGAACTACAGTGCCTCAGAGGCTTTTTGCATCCAAATGTTCCAAGTTTAGAGGTTTTTTGGTGGGGGGTGGAGGAAGGAGATTAGGAATTCACCTGAAGCAACTGAAATGGTTAAGGAACATCTTGGTGACTTTGGTAGGTTTTGTGTCAAAACTCCTCTAGCTTGACCCTGAAAGGGACTGGTGCTTCTGCTGATACTGAGTTCCCTCAGCATGCAGTACTGGTGTCTCCACAGCTGTACACGTAGCTGCCAATACTTGCTGTGAGAGAAGCACACTGACATATCTGGGATACAGCATGATGTTAAGATGTATGTCCAATACCAGGCCTCCACAGTAAGAGTCAAAAGGCATAAATGTACAAAGAGTCTTTTTTTTTATCTCTGGTTTTCTTTCTGTCCTTATTATCTTGGGTACCCTTTGGTACACCATTAAGCAGTGCAATTCCATAGTGCACTGAATTCCTTGTTACATTCCTAGGGCTTACCAAAAAAACAAGAGGCAAGATCTTATTCTATCAGCAGCTGCTGTATTAGGCTTATTTAAATGCAATCCTACTGTCTTCCATCCTCGTTCAGTTCTGTTAGAGAAAAATATCAAAATGCTTACAGACCTTACACACTTTAGCTTCCATTAAGTATAGATACCTGGATTTTAGTGAAGTACTATTTTAGCTCTGTGTCTGCTTGTAGATACAATTTTTATGTTAAGAACTGAATATTTATTAGAAGAGTAGCCACATTACCATCTGTCATAAACACATACTATTACAGAACAACTAGAATCTCTTTGTGACCAGCGTGTGAGCCTTGGGAGTGGATCTCACACTCTCCAGGCTGGGGGACCAAATCACCCAACAAGGTGTCAGGAATGGTATGTTCTCTTCTTGGCCCAGCCAGTGACCCACTCAGTGACTTCAAGAAAACTATCCTGCTCTGCATCTCATCTTCCTCACCTGCAAAATCAACAGTGGTAATTCTTCACTTCCCTGGTATTAAGCTAGCTTAATATACATCAAAAAAGCATTTTGAGCTCTTTGCTGAGAAGGCACCGGAGTAAATTCACAGTTGGTTAATTAGATACAGCATCGTGCTACCAATCAAGGTGCTATCAGCTGAGCCAGTCCATTATTTTACAGAAAGAAATACCACTTCACTGAAATTTACACATTGAGAGACTATCAAACATGTAACAAAGAAGAGTTTTACAGGATTTTTGTTTGTCTAGTGGCCATTGGGTAATGCTATGGGGGACGAGAACTGGAAACAGGGGAAGTCTAGTGGGACTTCCCTGGTTTATCCTCAGCTTCCGGTAAGCAGCAGTTCAGGGACTACTTGAGCAAGGATTTGCATTTGGACAATCATATTTAATCAGCAGAGATGAGGACATTTTCCACAAACTTTTCTAATAATTTTGTTTCTTAAGCTATTGATAGCACTGAGTTTTGATTTAATAGGTGGTGTGTGAAAAGAGCACTTCCTTCAGTTTCAAACTTGCCACCTTCTAGCTTTGTTTGGTGCTCCCTATTATTTCTTGTGCTTATGAGAAACGGTGATTCATTGCTTCCTTACATTCTCTGGCTTGCTTGTGATTTTAAAGTCCTTGAGCATATATATATGGCCCCTCCCTGTTGTTGTTCCCTTCAGTCCAGGGAGTCCCATTTTGCAGGAGAGTGCAAGTTCTAAGTCTACCACAGTGACTTGGCAGCAATCCCTAATTTGATGTTTTTAATCAAAGCTGTGCCTCGACTGTGCTTTCAGATTCCGGCAACTCATTGCTGAATATGAACCAGAAGTGCAGGAAGTATCCCGGCTTTTCCGCTCTGCCCTGCAGGAAGCTGCCGAGAAGATCAAAGAGGAGGAAGAGGCCAAGAAGCTTGCCAGGCAATGGAACACAAAGAACAAAACCAGCCTCTCCTTAACAACGTTTAAATCCCGGTCCAGGATTTCCCCGTTCATCAGTGACATCAAGACCATCTCTGAGGATGTGGAACGGGGCACCCAGCCTACTAGGAGGGTTTGGAGCATGCCAGAATTTCGGAATGCCAAGGATTACTGACTATACTGAACAAGGTTTTTAGACAGTGATCTTTCAAAATCCCAGTTAACCCTTTTCTAGCTCTACTGTTTCTTCTTTGTTCCAGCTCTGTCTTCCTGCCTGTGTCTCTCTTGGAAGCTGTGACCATAGTAACTGCTGTCCACGGTGCGTGACACAATTTATTACCAAATGTGCTAGCCTTTCCTTTCATTTAGTAGCTATTCAGTAACCTTAAGGGCAAGGCTCACTTACTATCATTTTTATTACTGCTTTCTTGTGGAAAATGAATTAGTTTTGTGATGTCTGTCTTCTCCCCACCCTGCCCCCAGCCTGGGTGTAGGTATCTATAAAAGCTTTTGGCCCAAGCTAGTGAGAGCTGCTGGCTGGGCCAATCTTGCTGAAAGCAAGACAGCCACGTACATGAGTAAGGCTTGCAGGATCAGGCCTGTGAGTTAGAGCTAGTATCTAATTTGGAACTGAACTTTCTTTTCCTACTAATAACCTTCCTCAGTGCTACAAGAAATTTTACAGGTAACCTCAGCACTGCTCTTGATCGGCTTTTTGCTGACAATTAGCAATCCAACCTGAGTAGAAACAGACCCAAGCTTTTTGAGATGAAAGACCAATATTATTCTACAGCAACTAATTTATGCATGCTCAAGTTTCTTGGGTATTTTCTCTTCTGTGCAGGCAGAACCCCCAAACCTTGTACCTGCAGAGTAGATAGAAACGTAACAGCCTGCTATGTAGATATACAGGCAGATACATCAGTGCTGTGTCAAATGCTGTTCTTGGTCCTCAGTGTTCTGTGTTGCTGAGGTAAGTGCTCCACCCCACATCCCAGTAATAAGTCAGTGGGCTGAAATTAATGTTTATGGCTAAGCCTAAAAGAGTACTGTAGCATCAATGTATGGAGAAGGTACAGAGAAGGGTGAAGGGAATCAGCATTCATCTACAGGGCTCTTTGTACAGGTGCAGTAGTTGAGATCATTTTAACAAGCTGCTGCTGTGACTAACTGAAGGGCTCTGGTAGATGAAGGTTTGTGCCCTCAGTCTTCTCTCATGAGTGCTCAGAAGAGAGCTTTCCAGTATCACAGGCTGCTGGCCAGTGAGTTGATGCTATTACAAAAGAATCTTTAATGCAAACTGAGTAGCTTGTAGGCCAGCATGTTCTGCTGAGACCTTGAAGAAACAGAAAAAGGCTGCTGAGGAAAAGCTACTGGAGCCCTAACTCAGCATCTGTAGGGACAGCTCTCACCAGCAAAGGAAAGAGAATGGCATGCTGTGAAAATCATGGGTCCTGTAGAGAAGCCAAGGGCTAGGATGCTTTGTGGTGACCAACAGGAGATGGGGAAGGAAGAGAGGGATTTCCCTGTATGACTGGCTTTTGGGGAATCATCCCAGTGGGGTATAGCCTCCTGGAGCACCCTGTAGAGCTTTGTTGTTCTTTTGCCCGTTTCCAACTCTTTTCCCTGGGGACCTTTGCAGCAGCATGTGGGTATCACAGCCAAGATAAAACCCTTTGAAGCTGTGCCAACTCTGGGAAGAATTCCAGCACATGAAATCTATCCTAGAGTAGAAATGTGCAGTTTCTTCCAGAGATGGGGGAGGGCAGCATAAAACAAAGATCAAGATCAAACCCTTAAGAGCTCTCTAAGACTGTGGGATTCTGGCTCCTCTCTCCCTTCTGGGCTATCTAAGATTGAACACAAGGCTTTCTTACTAGCAGCAGGCTGTAGTTTCTAGTCCGTTGGTAAACTCTGCTGCCAGCAACCCTCCTAGGGACAGAAAACAGAAGCTCACTTTTAATCAAAAACTCAGGGCTTCCAATTACAGCATCCAGTTTGGGACGGGCTATTTAAACTCTAGGTCAATGAGGGAGAGTTTAAAGCCTTCTGACAATCAGCTTGGTGTTTTTCAGCTGTATGTCCTTGTGAAGTAATGTGATTGTGTATATGAAGTAAAAACAAAGGCTTGACATTCTTAGCATAGCTTTAGCTGTCTAGAAGATGTGGGATCTCTAGCAAGGGATCACCACAATTTGCAGAATAACTCTTGTCTGGAAAACAGTTAACCATCTTTTTTTATACATATTTGCAAGCCACTGTATGGTACTGAAGGCTGAGATGAGTTCATGAATTTCATGCTACAGCTTTTAGTCATTTTATTTACACTCATGTTCTATTTTGACACCTTCAGTATTGACTGTATTGATGCAATAGTTGATGGACTGCTGGGAGAGATGACATAAAGCTCTTTGTTACAATACAGTGTCTGTGATGTGCACTCTTTCTTAAGGAGAGTCAGGAATAACTAACTTCCCTACACCAATGTACAAAGTCAAGGAAATCACCTGAAGGGTGTTCACACTATCACAGCAGCTTGTGATCATACTGTGTCCTTCGTTAACAACCTCCGGCTAGCAGATACCGTTCTCGTTTAACAGCCAGGAAAAGGAGACAAATAGGACCTTTGGTCAAAGCCATGTATGTTATGGAGGCCAGGCTGTGGCAGCACCCGCGACAGCTGCTGTGCCTCAACTTACCTATAATTTCTATTTCCACAATAAAATGTAATCCAAACTTTTAAACAGTATCATTCTCCCTGTACCTGTTCTGCAAGTTACACTGGGCTCACAGTAGCATCTGATGATAAAGGGGTATTCAGATACCAAGCTATGAGGTTTCTATTCTTACTGCATGCTATCTAGTACTCTTAAAGGTATAGAAGTAGTATCATGTTTGCCTGTAGCCAGCTGCTTGGAGACTGACTGTGACCTTCTCCATTGTGTGTGCACCAGCAGGTACTGAAGCAGAGCTGGGGAGGTGGTTAGGATGCACGACTGCTGCACTGTGCTTGTGGTGCTCATTTTTCTTAGGAATGCTGTAGACTGAACCATAAATGATCCTTTGGTCACAGCATGCGGCAACAACTACCCACCCGTGTTTGCCTTGTCCTAATGCCACATTTTGTGTGGCTAAACCAGCATTTTAGTTCAAGCAGGAGCATGCAACTCCTGATTGTCCCCACCTACTGTGCTATGGCCCATGGTGCTGGGTAGGCACAGTGGGCAAACTAGATTGCTTTTGGATGAAGCTAACCCAAATGATCCATTGCAGCTGGCTCACAGACCATAAAGCTGGACTAATGCTGGTCTAAAGTAAACCCTCATGAAACTTCTATAGTGTGAACATCAGGTCCTCACTGACAACTGACTGACTCTACAGCTCTGCTCCTCCTGGGCTGCACTATTTGCTAGTGTAGGAAAAAAACATTTCTACACAGCCCTGATGAGACTTTCTGTTCTTTTCTTAGCCCCTCCTGAGAGATAGTCCTGTGTCTTAATTCTTTAAGAAGAACAAAAAGTGAAACAGCAGCACAACATCATTAACAAACAAACAAGTGAACTGAACAAAAAAAAAATTCTAAATCCTCAATCATTCTCTCAAAACTGAGCAAGGATTTTGGTATCAGCCCAGAGCATCACTGTTGCCCCACTGCTGATAGTGTTATGCTGTCCAAATGACATTGTTACACCCAGGAAAAAGCAGTCCTGGACTCACTATATATTCTAACAAGTAAGGGCAACACCTCTATAGCAGCTCAGCTGCACTGCTTAGCTTCAGGGGGCTAACACTCCTCAGAGTCACTACTGACCTGAAAGAGACTGCGCAGCCCTGCTCTATGGCTTCTACAGATGAGCATGGCCCACAGGCTGTGGTAGCCAGGAAAGGTGTGCAGGAGGTGAGGTTCCTCACCCCTATCAGCATATAGTTCAGACAGCTATCACGCCGTGGGGAATTGGAGTAAGCTTCGCAGGAAATACCTGTCTGCTGAGATTGCACTGTTTATACATTTCATCATGGAACCTCAGAGAATTAAAGCAAAGCTGTGAAATATAAAACAATTTTTTTGTACTTGTCTTTAATTAAAGATCTCCTGAAATATAATCTGTCCACATCCAGCCAAACACAAAAGCTGTTCCGCTGCCCTCCTGTGCACTGTGTATGTATCAAAGGAGGAAGGCAAGAATAGTAAAGGCACTTGAGCTAAACAAAAAACCCCATCCTCTCTCTACAGGCTACAAAAGCAGCTGCCTACCTTCTATCTTGCTACCTCTACAAACAGATCCCAAGATTTAAGGTGATAAATAACTAGGATTAAACAACTGCAAAGGTCTGAAATTCTCTGAAGCTAAAAGTGGTTTACAGATACAACCTTGAATTGAAGTCTTCATCAACATGCTTCCAAGCACATCTCACATTAATGAGCATTACCACAAAATGAGAAGGTGTAAGTGACAAAATGGATGTTTTGTCTCCAGATACTTTTGAGTCACTCCTATTGATTCTGTACCTGATCCTGGATACTAGAACACCTTAATACTAGCAGATGGCCCTAGATGGCTCGGGGCTCCCGCTGCTAAGCATTGTGCATGCAAAGCATGTCTGTGTTAAACAAAAGGAAGTAATTTTTTCCCCACACAAAGTATTACTGAAGTATGGACTGCATTGCTCAGCACATTCGGGAGATCAGACAGATGAGTGGTTCCAAAAGGGGACTACACAAGTTCAGAGGGTTAGTGAACCACAGTGGTCAGGGTGCAGCCTACAGCACAGGGCTTAAGCCACTCCTTGCCAGAAGCTGTGGACAAGCAAATCTCTCTGTTGTTGCTTACACTACTTCCCCAAAACATTGCTATAGGCCTTTCCCATGAGGAAAACTGGACGGCTAGGCCTTGGCTAGATGGTCATTCTGATAGTCCTGCCTTCTGCTACACCTCCCTGATAAAGGACAATGCACTGTAGTTTTGCCCCAAAAGCATTCTGAGAAGCACGGGACCGCATGAGTCAATGCCTTTTTGGTTGTACCCTGCAACAGAGGCAGGGCTATTAAGCCTCCCTCAGTTCCACCCACCTGTGCCGGGCAGAGACATCGTAATCTCGGTGCGTGCCTTTCCCTGGTACTGCTGTCCTTGCTGTGGGCTGTCAGCACAAGGGACCTCTTCTTCCCTTTGTATGATCAGGGAAGCCATGTTTCAAGCTGGCTTACATCACAAAGATGCTGTGCTGGCCCTGAGAGCTGGGTCTCAGGCCCAGGTCTCCCAATGAGTACTATGTATTTTCTGTGCAGTTGCTGCACAAAGAAATTCTCAAACCTAAGGGAAAATCTTTGCAGGATGAGATCTTAGCAAACATGATAGAAAGGCAAGGAAAAGGGCTACGAGAAGCACAGTGAATTATGTGGCTATTTATGGTTATCTGTGTATACTGTACACTTCATAAAATTACAACTTCTTAGGGTCTTGACTAGATAACCAGATTATAGCATCTCACCTCTGTATTTTAGTCACAATTACATTTTGCCTCTACCAAATAAATCTAATTGACCCAGCAGCAGATACTGCAGAAGTGTAGGAAAGAGCGTGTGTGTTTTCTACATCAGAGTATCTACTCTCAGAATGTAATTCGTTACACCTGTTTAGCGATCACAATGTTGTATTCTCAGAGGCCTCTATCAGGTCACAGTCCATGTGCAGTACCTTTCCCAACCTTATTCTCTGCAGTGTCAGGTTGCCTAAAGCCATAGATTGCACCTAATTTAGTCTGAAGACTATTTAAATAACGAGATGTGGTATGAAACAGTGACAGTGAAATACTCCTCAGGTATGTTTTTTTTTCCTATATTCTGGCACTGGAGGTCTGAAATTATTTCAGAGATGGGGAAGAGTAGGGTACAGTTTCTGAAGAACTCAGCGGCCCCAAGTAGGGATGGTGCAAGAACACCTGGTCCTTCCAGGTCCCTACTGGCTCTCAGCAGCTTGCTCCTGTTGCATTCAGCTACTTAGAAGTTAAAGGCTTCCTTCTGCCTTTGGCACACAAGCACCAGCAGGAGAGAGTATTGTCTGTCCACAGCACAGCCAAGAGCAAGAAATGAACAAAGACTGGATGAAATTCATAGGGCAGCAGTAACAAATGTTGCCCATAACACATAATTAGGTCTTTGCCGGCTAATTATAGGGTGTCAGAAGAAGAAAGTGCAAAGCCAATGTCCAAAGATAACAAAAAAAATTAAATTTCCGTGACAGTCCAGCTGGACAGCAGTGCCACCTGCTGGCACATTTCCCAGCGCTGATTAACCAGGCAGCAGCTTTATACCAGGCCTCTCCTGACAAATATAGATTCCTCACTCTCACGCTACCTTTCTCTCACACCACCGTCACCCAGAGAACAGCTCACGAATGGAGAGCAAAATGAACACAAGTGCTGTTAGCTGTAGTGATTAGCGCCTTACTGGAAAACAGCACCCGTGGCCAGCATGCCAGTATCAGAAGAGTTGTAATCTTACACGTTGTGCCTCTCTGATCGATGTACACTTATCAGACTGGATATTAATGATGTTCTTCACACTGCTTGAAAAGGCTCAAAACTCGCTTCCTTAGAGCCCTCAGCTCTGTCGTGCTCTTCCCTCAAAAAACATTAAATGTTTCACACTCCTTGTGAATCACAATTTAAGCTGGAAATCAAACAGGCAGGAAAAAAAATACCTGTTGTCAACAGCCAAATAAATCATGATCTCTACACTGGACAGTAATTTTTATGATTCATTTTGTCCAGAGATGGAACTAGAAGGCTGGGCGTTTGCCAATAATTTTAAGAAGCAGCTCCTCAAAAGCTTATCACCCTACAGCTTCAAATACAACCAAGTAGCAGACCGGAGGATTTTCAGGTGTGCCCAGGACCTCATATCCCTCAGGAGGACCCAATGCCACTTAAAATCCAGCCATTTCATGGAGCGCCCAAATGAGAGTGGAGCTCCCAACCTTGAGAGTTAAGCAAGAACTTTGGAAACTTGTTTCTAAATATGCACAGCAAAGACCAGGAGTACGTTTAACACGTACAACAAAGCATATCAGAGCTCCATCCAGTGGTCAAAGCCCCCACCTGCACCTCACCAGGGCAGGTTCAACAGGTGACCCCAGGGCAAGTTACTTCAGCCTCTCTGACCTCTGCTTTTCCCCTGCATATAGAGCTCTCTCAGTTTTCCCCGCTGCAGAGGATGACTGGGAACCTCATATACTCCTGCAGCATGAAACATCCAAGTACATCAAAACAGCACAACTTGCCTAAGTTTAACCACACTAAATACTGAACAGGTATCAAAATTGCAGGCCCTGCTCAGCACTGCAGGGTGATACATCTTAGTTCAATGGAGGCAAGCACTTCCAAGACAGTGGTATTTGTAATTATTTTCTCATCTTGATCACCTGTACATTTTTGCACAGGCAAAGAAGTCAAGTTCAGGCACATCATAAAGGAAACAGGAGTAACAAAGAATTGCATTGCCCATGAGAACTGGCTGAATCACTTAATTACTTGCATCAACAATTCTTTCACATTTGGGTTTTTGCCTGTTTTCCCTGCATAAGAAAAGAATCTTATGTAACTGTGCTCCATCCCCTTCTGATAACTTTTGGGACTACTATCAGTTGTATCAATTGTGGAGAGATCTTTAGAAATACCTGGTTCCTTTCCTGCTTCATGACAATTACTCACTAGATCCAGGAGGTCCAAAGAGCACCCTCCAGCATGGGACTGATGAAAACCGCACAGCCATTTTACATTTATGCCTGCCTAACGACAGCGCACAAGCGGGAGGCAGGACTAGTATGGTAGCAAGGGCTTCAAGAGTAACAGGCACAAATCCCGAGGGACCAAGTCTTACCAATTTTGCTGCTTGTGGCACAACTTTTTGTAAATGGAATAGAATACTTAGAAAGAACGGTGCCAAGGAGGATGGGCATGGTGGCCACAGCTCAGAGAATATATCCTTCCCCTCCTTCCCAGCCAGTGACTTCTGTTTCTGGAATTTCTGTTGTTAAAAAAATTCAGTTGAGTTCTGCACGATTCCCAGAATGGAAAGCGATGCAGGGACACAGAAAGTGGGTGTGATAGGGAAGACTGTCACGTACACACAAAAAAGTAGGTTTCGCATCTGAAAGACTTCTATTATTCAGCATTTTAGCAAGAATCTCAACTTGTCCAGCCAGGTCCTAATCACCTGACCTCTGCCCCACTCCATGACTTCTGACAGCAGCAGTCTCCCTCCATCCCTACTTCATACTTTTTTTTTCTATTGTTCTATTGTTCCAGCCTTCATCTTCCCCCACGATATGCACTTTTTTGAGACCTGGCAGCAAGGCCCTCTATCAGCCATTTGCATATCAGGTCGACATCCCACGCCGCTTCACAGTTCCCTCATGCAAATTTCTTGATCTGTATTTCATCACATTCCTCTGCATCTCTTCCCTTACTGTCATAACCTTCACATCTGGTTCAGTCTTTGGTTCAGCTGCCACAACAGTAATCTGAAGCAGTATTAAGAAGCTACGCTTGAGTGAAACGGTCAACAAAATTAACTTCTTTCCTGAAGTGGCAAGGCATGGACAATTATTCTGGCTGTATGGGCCTGCGCTCACTAGGGAGAATGGAATCTGTTGGCCAGCTCCAAACAGCAGCCTCAAAGATACTCAGTCCCAAGAAGATGCATGTGATCTCAGTGCTTGTGGGGAAAGATGGGGGAGGGAAGGATGCAACATGAACTCAAACCTCTTTAGAAACCCAAGGATCTGCACGGAGATGGGTAGGAAAGAAAAGGAGGCTTACAAAAGCAGCAACTGCTGGGAATTTTCAGATAGCACTTATAACTGACTGGGCAGGAGAGAATAAAACTGAATCACTGCCACAGAACTTAAGCAGCTTGGCTTTCTAAAAGAAATGATAGCTTAGAAGTAAATGCTGGCATAGAAATACTTTAAAGCGTCACTAAAGCATATCCAGCATGTCAAAACTGAACAGGAAAAATTCCTCTCTCCTGAAACAGCGGGGAAAAAAGTTTGCTTTTATTTTTTTTTAAAGAAAAAGTGGTCTGACTCATTTTTGTACAGCCAGAGTTGGCAACTACAAAAACCCTAAAAGAGGAACAGACCGCATCATATTACTAAAGGTCCTTTGCCTTTTCCATACTAGCATGGAACAGTGGAGTTTTTATGATCTTGACCAATCTTGAATAAGGCAGCAAAAAGCAGATTATTTCAATTAAGTCTGAACCTTCCAACCAATGCAGTTCTTTACAAGTGCGATCCCTGGGTTTCCCATTCCTATTTGCTTTCTATCTTCTAAATTTCTACCTCGCCCGCCCCCAGATTTTCAGGAAATGATACTATCTTTACATAAAATACAACCTAGGGAATGGCAAGGATGTTAGCGTCCTCTGACAGTGTGTGTGGGATCAACCTTTTTAAGAGAAGTCCAGAGATCAAAGCTGCTTATCTGGGCAAGATTCTTTGGCATCGCTAGCTAGAAGATACCAAAGTAGCATAAATCAAAGCATGATCCCCATGAAAAAAAAAAAACAGGACGGGTTTTGTTTGTTTGTTTTTTTCCCCTCCTTCCAAAAAAAGCTTCCATCACCAGGTTAACAGTAAAGGAAACTCCAGTTCTTACCTATGTATTTTCATGTTTTATGTTCGTGAGGATGTAAGGGCTTGCTCTTCCGGATCAGAGCTTTAGACTCTACATTTACGAGTTACATCTCTGCAACAATTGCAAAATGTTTCACAACAAAAAAAAACCTAGGGAAAAGACAGGATTCTAGCATCTTCTGAACGTTTCACACATGAAAACAGTTTTAAAACTATCCCTTGAGCAATGGTATAAATCTTCAGATTTACTTAAAACACCATGGCAGGCACAGATGCGAACAGTTTTCCATTTGTTTGCTCTTTAATGAGCTCCCCACGCTCTGACCACTGTACACCTGATATTCTTGTCAGTCAATTACCCCTGACTCCTTTATCCAGGTATTCCTAAGCTGTGATTCCCAAGGAGCACTTACTACACAAGGGATTCAAGCGGAATTCCCACATCAGGGTTATGTACACCGGGGCCTGCTGGGTAATCAAAAGTCAAAGCTCTGGAAGGAAGCGAGCGAGCACTGAGCAAACTACCACAGCTAACACACACACAAGTTATGCTGGGGTCCAGCTGCATATCCAGACCTGTCTCATCTCACAGTGGACTGTCAACACACCCAGAGGGTCACTGTCACTGCCTGCCTTGGCATCATTCCTATGGCTCTTTCTCTTTCCATTAGACTAAGATATGCGATACGTGTCTTGCCACAATTCAGATGGAGGAAGATTTGATACACAGCTCACGGGATCAGAAAGGCAGGCCAGAACTCCAGACTTTTTAGGTCTAGGAACTGCAAGTCCAGATCTGGGGGGGTAAACTATCTATTGTGAGCTGCCTTTGAACAGCTGATCCAGATAAACAAACAGAACCAGAGACCTTTCCTGCTGCTATTTTATGATAAAAATCATTCAGCTACCATTATTGCCCTAGAGTATTTTACTGTTACACTTTCTAGTGAGAGAGCACAATAAACTGTCCCGAGAAAGATCATATCTCAGACGCTGAAAGAAAATGATATATTAGTGAATGAACCGTCAAAAAATCATTTATATAAAAGCAGGTTCTATTTACAAAGGTCAACTTGCTCTTTAGGACAAGTAAAACCACTACTGGAAAAAATATACATATAGAAATGCCTCATCTTTGAAATAGACATTTACAAATACTCTGCTCTGCTTAAACTACTAGAAACATTAAGACATTTGACATTAAGAGTGCGTTCTGCATGCAGTTAGGATAGAAATTACATTATTGGACTTCAGTGTGTCATTTCTTATCATTGTCAATGACACAGTCTTAGGCTCTTCTAAAACATCACAGCCTGGCTATTACCTTAGGATCTCAAAAGGAGGACATGGATCTTCACTAACAAGTTATCAGTTACTCTTCATTTTGCCATTAAAAAAGGACATCCCAATTGTCTTCTCAGCACGAGTCTGGTCTTGTCAAACTTGGCGTCCTTTTCCCTGAGTTTCCCTTTAGCGTTTTGCTAGGCATGATGATTGTTGGCTTGGTATATTTACAAGTCCTTGGTCAGCACTCTTCCCATTATAAGGCAGAGTTCAGGAATTCAAGGAGTTCTGCACGGTTCCGGTCTCTCTGTAGAGCAGAAAAGCAGAGGCAGCGGTTTAACAGACCTGTACTCAGTGGACCAAGGCTGCATAACCCTGCTTTCTGTGGGGCTTTCACATCTCAGGCTGCATAACCCTGCTTTCTATGAGGCTTTCACATCTCAGCACGCTGCACAGCAAACGCTACCACAGTCAAACAGCTGGATATGACTAGCTACCAGTTAGGCGTGAGGGCCTGGAGGAAGTGCAAGCCAGTGGGTACTCAGGAGAGATGCTACAGGAGACGAGCTGTCACTATTTCATGTTACATTTTCTAAGTGGCTCCCCATGGAGGCTCCATTGGGTTGTCACCACGTAGCTCATAGCCTGCTCAGGAGGGAACTCACAAGCAGAAGAGATGCAGTTCTCTGGTGTCTAAGGCAACTTTCACTGTCCACGCAGCAAGTCTTGTGCTTTGGGAAGTATCATTTTTTTCTATGCATAAGCAGCAGCTTGCAGCATAGCAGAAAGAGAACCATGAATTTAGGTTCTTCCTTTACATAAGAGATGACCCAAACAGTCAAAACACTTGTTTCCAGAGTTTTTAAAAATCACAATTTATAAAACATTATATTACATTATAAAACAAATTATTGAATCTTAAAATATTGTGAAGAATGGATGTTGTTCAATTCAGCATGTTCATGACCACGGACACCAATCAAAAAAGGACCAACATCAAATACTGTAGCAAGCAGGTTACTGGGAAAAGGCTAGCATGCATTCAGCATAATTTAACACAAACGTCAGTGCCACAGAAAGAAGATAATGTATTTTTGATCAAATTTAACTTGGAATGCTCAGGTCTGCTTTGGTAGCTATAGAATGAACCGTTACAGCTGAATCAGAATCTCCCAAACTAGATACCTCAGCAAAGTAACACTTTTACCACATATTGACTAGTACCAGAAGCCCTCTGCAGATCACTCTAAGGTGTGGAAACTGCTGAAAAGAGTGAACATATTAAAGTGCTGAGTCCAAACACCCGTAGCAATAACACAAAATGCTATTATGATATCTGTTTCCCTGGGTATCTCAGCAAAAACATTTGACTGCTTTGAGACAATGCATGAGCACGTGGTCCTAATAGTACTATCATCTTTTTCTAATTCCTCTCTAAAGAATGGCTAGCCTCACATGCATTAGAAAAACACAGTAAAGCAGCAATTACCACAACTGATCACAAGAGACTGGAAGAAGATGAGGACAATTAAAAACAGTGCAAATTAAATCAACAGAGAAAGCCACAAATCAGCTAAACATTACAGACTGAAATTCTAAGAACCTGCACAAGCATCCTTTGGTTTATTTACTCATGCCTGAGTATTCCAAGCCCACTCATAACACAAAACCTGCCAAAAGAATGAATTAACATTTCTCAGATGGCGTCATAGCGACATTAAAAGCTACACTCAATTTACAACGCCTAACTGTAAGATCTACTCTTCTACGAAAGACTACTATTAGAAAAATATTAAAAGATACAGTATTTTCCCTTAGGGATATATAGACTATTTTAACTCTTACCTCTTTATCCTTCTTAGTCTTCTTTATTCTCATCTTAATTTTCTTTCCGGTTATCATGCTGTAGTTTTCATTCTTCTTTTTGTTTTTAAAGAACTAAAATGAGATCACACATTAGAAAGACATAAGCTTTGCTTTATTTTGTAATCTTACAAATCTTAAATAAAATTACAGACAATAATCTTTTATACTTCCTAACTGTCCAAAGCAATAGAGATAGGTTTCTATTTGCCGATGACAAAACCGGTGGTGTTATACACTTTTTTATGACAGGACAGATTAAGTGTTTAGACGAGAAGTACAAGAGGACTTCAGACTCACACAAGCATACCTTGGAAAGCTGGACAGGTCCTGTTTTCTCTCTCTTTTTCTTCTTTTCTTTCTTTTTCTTCATTTTGTTCTCTTTTTTCCTTTTCTACAAGTATAAGACGTATACTCTTATGCTTACAGACTCACAAGGGCAAAAAAAGGAAATCCACAAGTAGCTCTCAACGCCCCGGCTAGTCAAGACATCCACTACTGCTTGCCCTTACCACTGCTGAATAGGTACTATCTGAAGTCCACAAAGTAGTGCAGCAGGGTTAGCAACCTTGAGAAACAGAAATGGTCTCATCCCTTTTTCTCTCTCTTTTAATGTAACCCCAATATATAAAATCACTGAACAGAAGGTCCTAATAAAATGAAGAAGAAAAATTACAACAGCAACAATCTACTCTCTCACTGACTATAAATCGTTTCTTCTGACAAATTCTATAAAGTTATCAAGATTCCCCACTCCTCATTTCTTCAGAGACTACTCTAAACTCGAGCTGGACCAGCAACGATTGGCAAGAAGAACCTTTAAATTATTTCTCTGTTAGTATACAGTCAAGTATATGCCAACCTATCGGTTCACCTTCTGTAACCCTAAAAGCGTGACTCAGATTTACATAGCCACAGACAAAAGCATTACATCTTACTTGACATTTTAGGTTATCGAAATATGAAGAACTATTTTCTGTTTGTTAACTACTTATTTCTCTTTCTAAATGTTTACCTTTTTGTTGTGTTTTTCTTTTTTCTTTTTCTTTGATTTAGACTTAGGAGAATCTAAAATTAGAAAAACAAAACAAAATCAAACCCTGCAAGTTTAGCATTCTGAAAAAGGCATTTGGTTTTACAGATAAGGCATATACAAATATCAAACATAAGTAGAAAATGCTTTAATTCAGCTATATATATCAACACTGGTTGAAACTAACCCTGAGAAAAGCAACACATTAACTTACTGCCACTTACTGGTCTAACATGGAAACTGAAAATACGTGATTTACTCGGTGATTACTTATACCAATATATTTTATTAATAGAGACAATACTTCTCTCTTCTTTCTGCAGCTGTGCTCAACAGATTGCAAATATCTGTTTTACAGCCAGGGATCCTGACTCTCAAAGGAGACAACAAAAAGTACTGTTGGGGCTGACAAACCACTGAAAATATTATCACTGTTCAAGGCAAATGGAAAACTTTTCGTAGTTACTCAGCTCACCTTCCAACTTCAAGGCTTTTAGTAGATTTTGTAAAGCAGAAACTCACAAGTTCTATAAGCCAATCATAGATTTTAAAGATTGCACTGCGACTGGTATGTGAGGAAATAAATTTTGAAGCACCAGCTTTGACTATGGGACTGTAAACCTAGAGAGACTGTGAAACAGCTTACTAGCCTTCCAACAGACTGCCTTCAAGCTATCTTCTCTGCAGTTTCTTTACAATAAATTCCAAGCAAAAGATAACATTATAGGAATACACCAGAGCACACCCAGACTCAAAAGTTAGAAAAGTCTAAGGTAAGGCTGCCCAAGCAATCTTCTTTTGGCCTCCTAATGACAAATGCAGCACTAGCATGTCAGAAGAAATGATGAAAATGGTAATTCTATCACCGTGTTCAGTCTCTTGGTAACAACGGACTGGACTAAGTGCCCACAGGGGATGGTATACCTGGCCAGAGGACTTTTACAAATGTTTGCCAACATCAGGAAAGGGGTACATTCAAGAACACTGGGTTTCCTTCCAGACTCTGAAAATCAGTACGCTACGGTGAACAGACACTTGCTCAGTTTTATCCCTTTGCCCACATCTCTTCCAGACTCAGTTTTTATCTCCCACCATCCTAGCCACAGTTCTCGTGACCACAAACCCTAGAAGAACTTCTCTAGAATTCTGCACTGAACTGTTGACTTCCTAGGCTAAACCAGGCCATCTTCTCCTCCTGTTCACTCTTTCTGAGTTGCCATCCGTCACCGTCTGGCCTCCTCACTAGCTCAGTCTGTTTCCATACTTGGCCACCCTACCTCCCTAGTTCTAGGGCTGATTTGCCTACTTGTCTCCTTTCTGAGGGGAACCCCCGTCCCAGCCCCACCTAACAAGCTGCATTCCCAGTTCCTATATCCCGATGTCTCTTTTTCCACAGCAAAGTGTGTCCTTTCTGCATTCAAGTTAGCTTCATTTTCCATCTAACCTATGTTACCAGCAAGGTTGGAGAAGATGGGTGGGGCATACAGCTCAGGAGAGCAGGATACAGTTTCCCCACTCTCCTCTCAGTTTTCCCCAGCCACTGCCCAGTGTCTAACAGCCAGTGTTACAGCTGCTCTCGCTGCATAAGAAAAGAGAAACACAGATTAAAAAATGCTGGAGGAAATCTCCATTTTGCTATCCCAAGGAATGTTAACTCCACTCCTGCTATACCTGACACACAAGACTGGGCCAACCTTCGTCATTCAAAGTCTTTAACTGCAGGTTAGGCAAGCTATTCCACTGTTCTGCTGCTAGGATGTATTTTTATTAGATCTAATTCAAATCCCTCCTGTTGCAATTTAAGGTCGTTATTCCTTGCTCTGAAAGTCACAGAATGATTTTTCACTCCCTCTCCATAGTGGCAACTACCCCCACCTCTATATCTGTCTTCGCTCAATTACCTCACGTCTTTTCTTGTCTCGATGGAGTAAATAGAGTTGTTTAAACACGCCCTTGTAGGATATTTTTGCCTGATCGTCTGCTCTCCCCTGTGAGTGGGAAAACTTAGGGAATTTTTAGCTGTGAAGTTTCAGCAAATCTCTGAGCATGCAGACTGACAACTTGAGCCTAATTCAGAATGATTTTTTTTCCTCAGATACATGTTTCTTGACATCCCTCCAAAGGATGAACCAGAGAGCATGCCAAGCGTGTTCACGCAGTCAGTGTCTGACATGATATTTTAATTCTTTTTAGAAGTTTTAGAGTGTATCACATGGGGTAAAATTCGTTCAAGAAGAAAGGAGGACCTCCCCCAGTCAAACGTACAAGTTCATAGACTTGAATATTTTCAGAATTTATCTCAGATACATTGAATCAAGCCACTGAAGTATGAGAACAAGTAATATTTCCATACAGATGTAAATCTGCTTCAAGAGAAGCAGAACTAAGTCTTTGTTAAACTGTGGAATACACAGTCACAAATATGAGGTCCTGTACCAGATGGTGAAGTTTCAGCCGACCCTGATGTTAAGACTTTTCATCAGGAGAACTCTAGTTCATACTAGAGTTCTTCCCAATCATACTAAAAAAGGATAAAATACACTTCAGTGTTTAGCCTGACACATTTTATTAAAAACTGGCGATGTGGTCACTTTACCTGCAGTGATACCAAATATTTTGACACAGAATATCAAAGCAATGCAGTCCTGATATAATCAGCAATACGTTCCCCTTGATGTCACAAGTTATACCCACAGAAAAAATCCGCATTTACTCCCAGACGGTATCTACCCCAAGTCCTCTAAGTAAGCAGCAGCTTAGTATGGAAAGTCTTAATCCGACAATGCTTGCATAGGTGTTCCCATTGAACTTGGTCATTGGTATTAATAAACTTCATGTGAGTCCTCAAAGTTAAATGCTTGAAATGTTAAGAGCAAAGTAAGACTAAATCAAAAAGCCCAACTCTGGTCTAGATAGATGGGTGAAGTGGAGAGAGATCTGTGTTTTGAAAGTATTACTAATACAGAGTTTTAAATATATACAGCATATTGTTACAAAGTAACATTTCTTCGAATGGCAGTTTCTATTTTGAAGTTATTTAAATTAACACAAGAACAGTGCATGCTGTGTGTAAAGAGGTACCTTAACACAGCAACAGGAAAGGGTTAGGAGATAAACACTCTGAACATGCAGTCCTGGTATTCTACACTGTCACTTTGTGGCGGTTTAGCCACATTTAAAATAAGCTTTAAATGTTTCCAGGAGTGCTACCAAAACTGGTAAACCTCATGTGTACCGACGGAGGTAGCTTACCTCTGCTATTTGAAGACGACGACCTTGATGATGAGCGTGAGGAGGAGGAAGAAGTGGATGTAGTGCTAGAAGATGATGTGGATGAAATGGATGATGATCTGCTTCTACTGCGTTTTCGTTTCCTTTTTTCTTTTCCTTAGGATAACACAAGGCAACAGTGACAAGCACGCTAGTAACTATGGTCTACCAAAATATCTCTTCACGGAACTTAAACGCAATGAACGCCTATTTTGAGGGGTTGGTTGGGGTTTTTTCCCCCTCTTCCAGCGTGCCATGGTCTATTACCGTTAGCAAGTGACAACGCTCAATATCAGGGTCAAACAGGGTAACTGACACAAAGGGTAACACACGTAATGCCATAGCATGGAAACAGATTAGCAATGCCTACCTCCGACTTTCAGCCCTTCTTGTGAAGTTGCACACAGCGTCCTACTTTTTTCATCCTTCCCGTTATCCATATCTAGTGAGAGACAAAAGTACGTTCAATAGCAACACTTCCAAAAGACTTTGGGTGGAAAAGAAAAAGGGCAGCGCAGAGACAGAGGAGAGCAGCGAGCACTTCTAAGGGCGGCCCCCCCGGCGCTCCTATCCAACCGCATGGCGCTACGGTGAAGGGCACCTTCGGGCTCTCACCCTCTTGCCTCGGCAATCGGAGGCCAAGGCCCTGCTTCCGTGTCATCCCCGATGAACGCGCCGCTAGCGCAGACGCGATCTCTTTTGCCACGGCAGCTACAGGCCGGGCTACCGGCGGATGACAGGACGCCGCCCAGGGCGGACGCGGAGGAAGCCCCGGGGGCCGCGCACGGACCGCAGCCGCCGGGAGG
>WAAD01026556.1:18196-39396 GCA_013389945.1 Fregata magnificens | reverse complement strand
GAAGCGCTGGCGCGGCCCGGGCGCCGCCCGCCGCCGCTTCCTGTCCTTGGTGCTGCCCCGCTGTTCGGCCCTGCAATGAGCCCTGAGGGGCTGCGGCCCAGTGCACGGGCTTCCCACAGCTCCCAAGAACGGCTCCGGGTGAGCCGTGTCCAGCTGTGGCTCCTGCAACGGAGACCCCCCCCCAGCCCAAGCTTCCCCCGCCATCCTGTTGCTGTGCACGCCTATGACCTGTGGCTCCTGCAACGGAGACCTCCCCAGCCCAAGCTTCCCCGCCATCCAGTTGCTGCGCACCGCTACGCGGACGCAGTCCTGCCGCGTGTCTGTATCCCCACGCACGCAGACGTCGGTCAAGCAGAGTTGGCTGTAGATGAACCAAGGATGCTTGAGTCCTGCCCTGGGACCTCGTTTCCCACTCCCTCTCGCAGCGTGAAGGCTGCTCTCGCGCTGCCCGCAGCAGCACGGTGCGACGGCTGTCCGTCGCCTCCACCCTACGTGCCGTATTTACGGAGCTGGGACACCCCGTGGCACTGAGCGGGTGTTCGAGCTCTCACTGAGGAACGGGGGTCAGATGCTAACGTTTTTCCCAAGCTGATTTCCAACACTTTGGGCTTCAGCCCGCCACGTTTTCCATTCCCATTTTTAAAATACCATGTTCTCGAGCATCTCGTGGGATACTGAAGCAATTCCTCTTTTACTGGCCTGAACTGAAACAAATCCAACCTCAGCTGAACCCAAACCTGCCCCAAACAGAAATAACGTCCTGGTTTGATTCCAATGGATCCTCGGACCTCATGGATTTTTGTCTGATCTAGCTTAGCTTAGAATTTACTGAACTTCTATGTGCAGCTGCTTTATGATATTCAAATATAAACCAAAATATCTGTGAAGCACATCATTGATTCTTAATC
Organism: Fregata magnificens; assembly: GCA_013389945.1. Taxonomy (NCBI): domain Eukaryota; kingdom Metazoa; phylum Chordata; class Aves; order Suliformes; family Fregatidae; genus Fregata; species Fregata magnificens. The sequence continues at coordinate 38,488 of WAAD01026556.1, read as the reverse complement.
TAAAGCAATGTTGGCTTTTTTTTGGATTGTAAACAAAGTTTTGGGTGCAAATATCCAGTACTCCTCATCCTCCTAAACAGTCTGCTTAAATCCAGCCAAAAGGAATATATGCCACACTTGCTTCAGAAGGATGGTAAAATCATTTATTCTTACATTAGTTTACGTATACAGTGATGACATTTGGCTAGAAAAATGCCTGTATCGTAGTAAGAGATATTCAAACAACTACAAAGTGTCAATAAATACATTAGAAACATACTGTATGCTGATGTAGAAATACCCTACGCTCTTTTGGTTACTTACCCAGTACAATATTATCGAAAAGTTTTTTGGTGTTTTTCATGCAACATCAAAATTCTTCCCGACAATTCATGCTATACATTTTTTTCTTTATTAGGAATGGGATTAAATTTAAAATCCTATTTGTTTACAAGTGGTAAAAATCGCTGAAAGTTTTAACATAAACCTTGCAATTGTTGTAATAAAAAGAACCAATTTAAAGAAGGTTGTCTTTAAAAAATTAATTTTCTCAACTAATTCTTTATAAAACAGGCAGTATTTCAAAAGGGATGTTTCCATCACCCAGGAGGAATCATTTGTGCTTCAAAATTTTAAAAGGAATATTCGTGGCAAAAACCTAAACCCAACTGGTAGGTAGAGGAGAGATTGCGGTACGGACTGGCTAAAACCAAACATGCTTTCAAAATCTGTTCAGGAACACACTAAACACTTATCCACGCCACTATGCCATCACCTACTCTAACAATTAGAAATGGAGTTTTAATAATACTTAGCTCTTTTCATGCTCAAAATTCTTCACAAATATTTAAATAGTACTAACACTTCCGCAAGTATTATTATCCCCATTTTACGCTTGGGGTGGTAGAGGGCAGAGAGGGCTGGGAGTTTGCCAGGACACAGACCGCATCCTTTCCCTCTTGCCTCCCTTGATTGTCCAAGTTCTTTATCGCTTTCTGTATTTTACACTTAACGTACTGGAGAGTCCCAGCAAACACAGGTGGTACGTTTCCGTCAGTTATTAGTAGTTATTATGCAAGTTGTGCCATTTTGAAAGTTACATGACAAATATTAAAGTAATAATTAACATGAAGTCCACGTCCGAGGCTCAGGATTGACGTCCTAGAATGCCACACCATTTTCAAACCAAGCATGCTCTTCCTGTAATGAAGTGTTAAGGACAGGAGGCCTAATTCTCTCTGTTGTACAGCCAAAATGACTCTTAAACTCAGTCACGGCCGTACAAAAGAATAAAATCCGTCCCTCACCATCTGTCCCTGAGAACACGGAAAACCCCTGCAGTGGCCCAGTACGTCCTGACGTCGTATGGCAAAAAGGACACCTAGATCAAAACGAAGATTTCAGATATGCTAACGCCCCATGATGTACAGATAACTAAGGTCTCCTCCCTCCCACACCTGAATTTGAAAATATTTGTGTCTGAATTATGTCCTAGAAACCGTGTGGGAAAGTAAATGCTTAGCAATGAGACTGCAGATATAAAATATGGTATTTTGCCTTTGTCTTAGTGTCAATCCCCTAATCGTATTATTTCAGTTGATATCAACACCCCGCACAGAAAGGGCATTTTTGATTTTGCCACATTTGCCCTCTCGAATTTTCTACCTTATACCTTGCAGTCTGTGCCCTGTTTTGATTTTTGTCCTGCCTAGTTTACTCTTACTCTAAACCCAGCTTGGTTTCTTGCTGTCTCTTGTCAAGCTCCGGGTTTGCTCTGCCAGTGGACTGCAGGAGCAATGGATAACGTTGCGATGTCTTACTACCTGATCTGCGAGAGATGAAAGACACAAAATTCTGTCACTTGTAATAACAAAATGACCGAGTGTGCAAAATTACATCCCTCTTACAGGCACCCAAGAGGCTTTTAAAAGGCACGTGCGTTCTTTGTCACTTGTTCCTCAGTGCCTGATCTTGGTGGTTTTAGTGCGTCTCCAATAAACCCCATACAATGCACGTGTTCCCTTGGAGGGAACTTGGAATAAAGATTAAGATCTTCAGACATACTTCATAGTTAGCAGTTGTTACTCAGCAGCTGTCTCGCCTTTTAACAAACACTAGAGCTGCACTACCTGTGAGAACTGGGTTCTTAGGGCAACCTCACTCCCTAGTCCATTTTCCTCCTTCTTTCCCAAACATTCCCACTTCTAGCCACGGGGAACAGTGCATGTTATGCGGGCTTTTTCTCAAGCAGATATCCAAAGCTCTTCCTGCCTTCTGTAGAGCTGGTAGGCCAGAAAACATTGCTTTTGTGCAGATGTCGGAGCAAAAGTACAGGAGTTTTGCCCCCCTTCTTCCAGCAGTGCAGCCAAGAGCTGGCAGGCTGGCCGAGTACCCCGCTTCTGGCCATGTCCTGAGAGGTGAGAAGCACCTGCGGCTTCTTTTGACTTCAGATGGGGACTGTGGATGTTTACCACCAACGGAAATCAGTCCCAAGGCACTAGGCAGGAACGGAAAGGACATAACAAAGTACTGGGGGTACTCTATACAGCTGAAACATCAGGCTAGAAAAGTAAGAGGCATTGGCATCGTCCTCTGGGCTTTCTGGGAAAAGCAATTAAAACAAAAAAAAAAAGATGCAAGAACCCAGGCAAATGTTTTCCCTGCCTGGCCAAAGCCATTCTCCCTGCTTCAAAAATCCAGGAGCTGGAGGGATCATAATACATTGATTCAAATGTGCTAATGTTGAAACGTTTCCATTTCAGACAGGTGAAATGCACTTGCACGCGTGGGCATGGCATCAGTTCTGTCTGAGGGATGGGAGCCCACAGGCCTGCTTGGGCTCCAGGGGGCTTACTGGAGGAGTTTCATCTCCAAACGCCAGTTTGGTGATGGGAGCCAAGCATTCCTCCCAGCCTGCACCGAGCCAGGTCTGGATCGAATGCATGTTCACATCAAACTGGACTTCTAGCTGCCTTAAAAACGCAGTCTTGAAAAAAAAGGTTAAAAAAGGAAAGGCTGATGCTTTGGCAATTCGTTATCTGTTACGCAGTCCAAAAGCCTCGAAACATTATCAGTAGCTTGACTAGTGGCAATTCACTATTGCATGGCTGGTGGTCACCAAGAAAGCATCTCTTAATGGTTAAAGCAGTCACATTTGTTGGGTACGCTTTTCACAACTCCTCCAAATCAGTTAAATCCACAACCACTTTCAAAAACAGAGTGTCATCTTTGATGTAGGTGTTCTTTGTGTTCTCCAGGACCGTATGCGGCACGAAGCGTGGACATCCGGAGGCAATATTCATTTCTCCGTCCGGCCTTTTGAAACTGCTGCTATTGGGGTCAGCTCTAAAGACTTCCACAATGTGATTTTTTTTCCCACTTTGGTCCAAAAGCATAAGTGTAACTTTTTGCTTGAAAGGCCACAGTAGCAGCGAGTCAAACTCCCCTCTCATCACTACGAAGTAGAGGGAGACGTGTGTTCCCTTTCCTGAGCCATCCCCGTTCAGGTAGGCTCTCGCGCATAACCTGTACCCGCAGCGGCTGGTGTAAAAGGGCTGGCTGAATATGGAGAGGACACGGCCTTCCACCGCTTCTTTTTTCTTCATCTTGTAGTCCGTGATTTTCCAGATTAATTTCCCATTGTAGCACGTGCCTTCCAAAAGCTTAAATCGTTCTTCATTTTTATTGAGCTGTGCTTTGTGAATATTGATCTGGAGATCGTGTTTGCTGGACTGACCTTCCAAAACAACTGGAGGAAAAAAAAAAGAGACACACACACACACTTGGTAAAATAAAACTGTGAGAGCACTGGATACAAAGAGCAACCAGACTCGAGCTGGCAAAACTGAACTACTCAAGGCTGTTAACTAGTTTTACTACACCTGTTAACTTTTTAAAATTGTAATTGCAGCTGGTAGTTGAATAAGGAAAACCAGTAACGACAAGCCAGATTTAATGCCTGACAATGGATAGTACCACTGCCTCCACCGCAGTGCACCGGCCTGACGAAGCCCAACTCTCTGGCCCTGCAGTGCCACAGGAATTCGGGAGACATTGTGGAGTAGGGGAAGGTGGGAGGACACAGCGCACACCACCATGGCTTGGTCTGAGAAAGCGAGAAGAAAGCCCTTTCTGGCTAATAGCTGCAATTCACTGACTGTAGCACCAGACCCTCTACCTAGCCACCAGTAAATCAACAAAAACCCCACACCCGCGCAGAAAAGAAACAAAAGTCCCAACATACCCAAGCGCTGATCGTATGTCTCCATCAGGGCAATCTTCTGTTTTACATTTTCAATTGTGTCAAACAGTGGTCGCAAGTCTAATTTGCTTTGTTGCTGGTTTGCCATTTGTATTAGCTGTTTCACTTGCGATTCCAGGCGCGCAGACTTATCCAGGTGACTGGCCAGAGCCTTCCCAGTTCATGCCATTGGAAGAGGGTGGAAGCGGAGACAAGAGACATTCATAAGAACAGCCATTTCATTTGAAATAAGATAAAGAAGCCTTTAGCATGTCAGCAATATCAACTATATGGTGCATTCAAAAGTACTGTGCTGGCTTAGGAACCAATCCAAATGCTCCTTCACAATTAATTCAGCATTTAGTGACTGAGAAGCCACCCCTTACTCAGGTCCATTTGCACTGCTTCACTTCGTTCAACTGATTATTCAAATTTACACCTGCATATTTGCCATGGGGATCCGGCCATGAGGATTTATACAGTGCTTTTTTGCCCAGAGCAGATATCCAAACTTCTTTATTGGTTAAAATGAAAAGACAATACTGTATTGTAAAAAACCAAGAAGGGCTTGTGAAGTGTCTGGGAGACAGTATTTGTTATCGCCCTGCTATTAATAACAACTATTACTGAATAAACACATTTAAGGATACAAGAAAGCAATTGGCCAAAAAAGATAAAATTAATGTCTCACCTGTGTGCTTACCATCAAGTTGCTATTTTTACCAAACAGTTGCGTAAACTGTCTGAATTCTTTCTCACACTTTTTAATGGCCTCTGCTAGCTGTTGGATTTTAATCTCTTTACATTCCAGGCTCTTATACAGGTCAGATATCTACAGATGAAAAAAACAGTAAAAATGCAAAGGCACACCAAAATATACAATGATCAAATGAAAACATATGTGACTATATAGGAGAAAGTGGAAAAGTTTGCAATGCAAAGCCTCTGACTTAGATATAGCGCTACTTAATTCACAATTAATGGCAAGTACTCAACGTAAGGTAGTCATATTCTTTAATAGATCTGTGTGGCAACAGCAGCAAAGAGACTCGTGTCTCTCATCCCCATCATGATGATCAGTTCAGCTCTATGGGGGGATAATACATCCTTACATGCACACATGTGCGTGTGTATTCCTGTGTCTATGTATATACATTTTTTTTTTCTCTACTGAGGTCTAACCAGTAAAAGAGATGAGTCAGTGAGGGATACTAACTCCAAAGCCAAGTTGTAGCACTTTGGGGCACTTATTTTTAGCATGAACAAGCAGATGAGTAAGTCAACCATCAGTTTAGATGCATTCACCTTAGCAGGATTGGGCATACACCCAGTGTCACCTGCTGGGAGCCGCAGAAATGATTGTGAGTGGAAAAGTGCTTGCAACTGGCTCTGCACTACTCCATGCTGCCTCTACAGAGGGGGTGACTTGGGCATCTAAAGGCTCCTTTTCGGAGCAATCTGACTGGCCACTGAAACTTTAAAATGCTCTATCTCCAAACCTCGTATGCACTGTAAGCAGAGACTGAAAGCAAATGAGGTGAGCGATGGCAACGAGCCTCCCACTGTGCTTGGTGGAGAATATACATGCCTGAGCATCTAATTGACTGACTTCACCAGAATAGCTTATTCTGACTTCTGAGGTGTGTAAAGACGATAAAAACAGTCTTTTAAAACGTAGCTGAGCTAAACGAGGCAACAAATGCAGAATCTCGTATCATCCTCCAACCAGCCAAGAACCGCTGAAGAGTGCTTGTTAAATACGACTTACCTGTTCTTCCAACTGGGAGTTCTTGTCTAAAATCTGCAGCATGTGTTCCCTCAGGGCGCTGTTTTCATGTTCAGCAAGTTTCCCTCTTTTAACCTTAGTAAGGTAGAGGGGGAAGTGAAAGAATAATAAGATATGCAGATTTTCGAAGCTGCTAGTAAAAAATTTATTGATGCAAACATTTAAAACGTCTCCTCTGTGCCTTGAAAGTGAGGGAATGGCAGTCCTGATTCCCCAGTACAGCATCTTAGCCAATACTAGAAATGGTTGTGGAAGAACAAAAATTGGTTATTTTGATTAATTACCCTGATTGGTTTGGGAGACAAATTCCAGTCCCAGTACAAACAAGATCTATAAAACAGTACCTTTACAAGACAGCCGTACTGCTTATACGGGCAGTCCACTTCTGCCTCAGGACACACAGCGTGGTGCTTTTCAATCTGCATACATTAACAAAGAAACTTGTAATGAAATAAATATTAAGTAACTTGTCGCACTGATAAAATCTGAATGCCTGCATAAAGGGTGAACAAAGGCCAATGGCATGACAGCACTGATCACGTGAAGAGGAAAATGAGTATTCAGAGTCAATAAGCAAGCCAGATATTTTCCTGGTGCTGCAAAATGCCAATGCTTTGCAGTGACCGAATACCTCACTTGTAAGATGGGGCATGTATCCCTTTTAGGACCAAACAAAGAAAATACTTAGAGCAATGAAGTTTTATTGGCATGGGCCAATGTGGCCTACAACGTAACTTTCAGGTTTTGTAAATATGTGTGATCTGATGAATCACAGTATGTGAAAAAAGTAATAGTACCTCCTTTTTCAGAATTATTTGTGAACAGTTTTGGAGACAAGGCACGGGATAATCAGGACAGTCATTTTTCTCATGATTCTGGGGAAAAAGAAACAAAACAAGGCAATGGCTTGCATTTTTGTAAAGTAGTATACATAGAGGAAGCTATGCAAAAAGTAATCCCAAACATACACGTGCAAGCCCCATATAACATTGCTGTTCATAAGAGAGCAACAGTAATTGGCATTATTTAGAGCAGATTTATTATACTTTCTCCTTCAACTACTCAGCCAAATTTTGTTTCAGGAGTTGTTAAGCCCCATTGCAATGCTGGAAACTTTTCACTCAGCAACATTAAGAGGAAACACGTGCTATGGATTCCCAGGGAATGCTTTATAATCTTACCTTTATGTTGATAAACACCACATATTTATTACAGTACTGACACATTTCTTCTCGAAATTTACAGTGCTGGCTCAAATGCTCTTTCAGGTCTTTCCGAAGAATTTGATCACAACATCCATCATTAGTGCATTGCACGCTTTCAAACAAACACTGCTGAAGATGCTCCTGCAACATGCAACGGCAAATTAAGCCCCAAAGTATTTAATCGCATCTCCAATTGCCCAACAGACCCACAGAAACGTTTGGCAGTTTGGTAACAAACAAAACTCCAAATACTCTCTCCTCCATAAACTTTCTCCTTTTCCAACCTCAAAACTAAAGTGAATGTGAAAATTTGGAGAGTCCTTTGTATGACTTCCACTTTTCATTCAACTGATATACTGAAAAAAGGCCCAAATGGCCAGTACATCTTGGCAAGTTTTCTTGAATCAACCACCACGTGGCACCTAAACATACAGAAGGTATGTATAGACGCTGTGGATATACTAAAGCTACATAAAGCAAATGGTTCTTATTAAACAAATAACCTAATGCAAATGTGGAACAAGCTAACAGCCATAATATTTTGAGCTTAACATTTGTTACTTACAGTGTATAGCTAAGTCATAATCTTTGTACTTAAACCACATCACTACAACAACTCTGAAGTCTGAAGACAATCACTGGAATTTAGCTTATCATAAATACACAGAGTTCGCATGAAGATCAAAGGCTTCAAAATTTGATCAAGCAAACTAACCTGATATCGTCCCAGAATTACTTTTGAATTGCAGTCAGGAATGTTTTTGCAGAACACATGCAAGTTGAGAACTTCTCTTTTACAGCAGTTGTCTTTGAATACCTTGTAAAGGAAGCAAACCAGCCTTCATATGCAGTCACATAGGACGTTATAAAGAATATAAAAAAGCAAAACTTCACAACAAATCATTTCAGCACACAAGTGTCGACTCCATAATTGCGAGTATGGTTCTTGATAATTCATATTGAAAATGTATACTAAAAATATAAATTAAAACATAAATGAATTTTCTAATAAGCATAGGGTTTTTTTCCCCATAAAGTTATCCCACAGATGCTGATCCATCCCACAGCCAGCAGGATTAGTAGCTCAGGAGCTATAAAACCGCTGCCAGAGCCTTGCCTGTGTCTAGAAGAAAGCAGCTGGAGCTAACGGGCCTCAAAGGCCAAAGCAGCTCTGTGCACGCTCCTTTGATGTTCAAGCAGTGCAGCGCGCCTTTGGGATGGAGACGATGCTGAGATAACCCTTCTATAGACTCTGAGAAACAGCACTGTTCCCAGTGTATGCAGAAGCAAATTAAGCCCCCAGAGCAAACTTTCAGTCTTATTTAGAGATCTTCTTGTAAGGAGCATTATAAAGCTGCTCACTGTTGCACTACTGCCATCAAAATTTGCACAAAGTAGAAGACAGCAAATGAAAAACAAAAATCACGTGGACAGTCTGATTACAATTTCCTATCAGGAGTAGGATAGAGAGGAAGGAGACATTTGATTTCACTGGAAAATTCATTCTGGCAGGACCAAGTATGTAGCATACTTTCAAGCCTTGGCATATAAAAAAGGACAATGAATCCATTACAAAAAAAAAAAAAAAAAAGGTCAGTAGCTTGCAAAATAAGAAGCATGAACTCATCTTTTTCTCTAAAAAGTTACCCAAAAGTAAATCAAGTCTGCAGGGTTAATGAGATGTAATGGAAATAGTTAAGGCAGCAAATTATAACCAAGTGAAAACAAAGACAATCAAATAAACAAGATGGCCCAGCAAGATGGGGCATTAAAAAGGCAAGCCAATAAACTCTCCACTAAAAAAGACATCTGATGACTAGGGAAGATTTAAAACTTTGTGAAACTCTTTGACACTTTACTGGAAATACAGAAGAATAAAATGAAATAACTTCAGAACATGAGGTATAAAATAAAGCTTTAGCTATACACCCATACTTCCTTTCTGGGAGAGCATCGCTGAATACACTGCTTTCCTTAGCATCATTTCAGAGACAAAAACTGCTCTGCCCCTGAGGCCTAACAGACTGAGCGCCACCTTGTTCTCAGCTGTCTTGCCTTTTCCATGCAGATGTTGACTGCTGAAGTAAAACTACAGTCACTTACCTCATGCATTTTTATTGTTTCTTTGTCAACAGGACAGGTGGGTACTGCATTCAACTCTCTAGATCAAAAGAAGAGTCATGTTAACCCATAGAAAATTTGATTTATTTTATGAAATTGGGCTATGCTAGAATCTGACTCTGGCAGAAGTCAGTACTAGATACTATAAAAAAAGGCATCTGGCAACTACACAGCCAAATTCTGCCCACAGCTCTAAGAGGGCATTAAGCTGCGACAGTGAATATGTACCAGAAAGCAGAGTTTTTCCTATGAGTGTTAATAAGATGGTTTTTAATTAAGAGGACTCTGAAACTCTCTGGCCATCTGCTGCTCACAAACGTCACATCTGAAAAAATCCCACCGTGTGCATTAAACCCAGCCTTTGCCTAGCGCAAGCAGCGTGGTCCTTGCTACACCAGTAAAAGAAGATCTAACGGCTCCTGTCTTAAAAGGCTTCCAGAAGTCCTACAATAAGGGATGGGAAAACACTCACTGAGGCAGTGCAAAAGGGAGGTAACCCAGCCAGAGAAAGCAGCAAACATGAAGCATCTAAAATTCATAAAAGGTAAATGGTGTCATCCATCCACATAAACAGGCTCCCCTGCAGCCTTCCCGGGCCAAATCCTGCCCTCGAGTACACCAAACAGTACGTAATGTATTCCCAGACAGATCTGCCGGGTAAACTCATTTGTACCTGCAGATAAATCCCAAGCAGGTGGATGCCAGCAGCCTTGTGATCTGACTGTAGTATTGGGTAATACTAACATCAGTTTTATAACTCCACTAAAATCAAAGAAATTATACAGAAGCAAATGAAAACAGCTTAATCTAACCACCAGTGCCAGTACCTTGAGACATTAATGCAACAAATGCATCTGAACAGCACAATGCTAGACAGACAGACCAAAACAGCATCTCACGCAGTAGTGCTTAAGCTTACACCAACAATTTCTTTATGCTGACTTCCTTGCAGTTACCAAAGTATTCCTCACCAGCACCAGGTAAGGTCTTTAAAGACACCTTTAAAACACTGAGCATGCAGTCATTGAGCTCAACAGAGGAGAGTACGGGCAGCTTGCAGATACAGGAGTAGTTTGCACTGACCTCAAGGAAAGAATGCACTGCTGGCAAAATCTGTGCCCACATCCCGTCTGGTGGGGATTGCGAAGGACAAGGTGGCAGTAGGCGCACTTGTACCGGTCTTCTAAGGCTTCAACAAACTTGTAGTCGGCATCAGGCTCGAAGTCCAGAGAGACAGCGCTGGCAGAGTTCTGGCGCGTGAAGATGCCCGAGAGAGCAGCGGGTTCGTCACAGGCCATGGGAGCTGCACTGGGAACCAGACACAGGGAGAATCCTGTCAAATATTCACCGGCAGCCACGCTGCCTTGGCTACCAGTTGCAGCAGGCTGCTGCTCACAGGAGAGTTGTCATCTGCAGCAGGGTGCGACAGATTTCAGAGGGAAACGCGGCGCCAGCTATGGAAGAACGACAAAACGCTCAGAGAACCACAAAACGATGGTTACACAAGCATCAAAGCACACTTCTTTGGAAAAGAGTTTCACAGTCTGAAAATTATTCCGCAGAATAGAGATTTTTATGTTTTTTTTTTTTAATTTTCTTGCAGCAGCTCTTAGTCTCAAAAAAGTTACAAGAGTCACAGACACGGTTGGGGAAAGCAGAGGCCAAGCCTTGACCCTAATGCCCACCAGGAAAGTCTACACTTAACATAGAGCCCACCCACATGATTTCACGAGTTCTTTGCACTGGTTCAAGCAGGAGATAGCTTTGTGGTTCACAGCAAGGAGCATACAAAAAAAAAAGGCAGCAAGGGGATTTTACCTTCAGTTTAGGTGTTACAGGAGTCAAAGCCTCTTAATTTGACATCTTTCTTTTTCCCGTTGATCATTCATTTATAGCAGTAAACTCTAATCATATTTTTTCAGAGTTTTACTTAATTATGCGCAAGTTCTTGGCTATATTAATCCTGCCTGAAAGAAGCGGTGGGGAAAAAAAAAGAAAGAAAAACAAGATTGCAATCAGAAGCATGACATAAGTTTTTCTCTCAACCTACCAAAGCTCATACATGGCACAGTAATGCAATGTTAACTTTCTAAAACTTTCTAAAAAACCAGCAACATTTGTTTCCAGCCCTAAGTCACAAACCTTGAGATTTATCACCGGTCCCTCAATCTTGCAGTAGTTTTTCTGCAAGTAGCTCAAGACCTAGAGCCACTCTGGTTTTCATTTCTTGCAGCTTTGCATTCAGAAGACATTTTTTCCTTACAGGATGTGTACAAAAGCACAATGCACCTGAGCTCTCAGATCGTTTCACAGGGGAAGTGCTCAATTTTATAGCTGTGCTGTGGGATGCTATTTCTCCTCCATGTGCATCACCCACCCTGTCAGTCACTTGAGTCACTCTTACTGGCATCAGCACCTCTCCGAGAGCTCTGATTCAGCTCCTGTAAGGTCACTGAGGGTATCTGCTGCTTTCATGGGGAAGCAGGGCCAACACATCACTGTTAATAACCTTATGGCTGGCATGAAATAGTATGCCAAGTACTGATATACTGCCCTACCTCCCTGCTGCAATGGATTCCTGGCCCACAAAAGCAGCGATTAATACTGTGCTATGCACAGCTCAAGCACTGCCACAGACCACTTTAGGCTTCAGAAAGCAACACCCGTTTTCCTTTCTACTTTAATATCCCATACCGGGCGAGGAAATCCTGCAGACAGATAAAGTACCTGATTCAAAAACAAGCCAAAGCACTTAACCAACGAAAATGTATTTCATAGCAAACATTTATGCGCTCCTGTAACTCAGCACCCTTGTTCATGGTTGTACACAGTATTTACCTGCCCAGCTTGTGAGAGCCTCCCTGCCCTCCACCAAGCTGAATGTCAGACTTACTCCAGCACAACTGATCATCTAACGTCGGTAACCCACAGGAATACAAGCCCTAATCATATTCCAGGCATAAAGACTTATTATTCCAACTGGAGTTTGCAAATTACCCTGTTCAGTCCCTCCAAATGAACAGCCTTCTGCTTCAAAGCAGACACAATTGTCCATATCACTCCTTTCATTTCTAAGCAGCTGACCTTTTTTCCTCTGAAAATGGGGTTCTCGGTTCTCTGATGCTTAATAAGGAGCAATTCTATTTTCCTCACATCAACCAGAGATGCCAAAATGCAGCCCGAGGGATTACCAGCCTCGTGCCTGGGCTGCCTCGGTAGCAGACGCCGGCAGCAGAGCGCACCTGCTGCTTCAAAGGCAGATGGAGAGCTGTCACCATTAACTTCCACAGCATAGACTACCTACAGGACGAAATTTCCTACGAACTCATTCCATCGTTGGTCGATGGGAACCCTGAAACACGTCTCCTTCCTCTCTCTTATTAGTGCTCTCTCCCATTTACATGGCACCCAATTTCCTGAGTCCTGTTACACTGCAGGACTTACATCATCTGATGGTATGGTTTAGCAAGTTAATGCTGCACTGTGTAAAAACACATTAAAAAAAAATCCATGTTTTACCCATTTTGCCTTTAAGGGTCTACCTTAACTCCAGAAGTACTTCCAGCTGGGGTGAACAATGTTACAGATGTTTTAGGCAACAAAGTTATGGGATGCATTAAGAAGAAACACAGTCACCAGCCCAAAATCCCACCCAGAAACTCCTTCAGAGCTCTCGCTGCTCGTTAAATCAACCACATTAATTCCCATCTCTTTCTGCAAGGAGCACTCTGCTGTGGTACAATGCCTTCCAACTCTCTTGCTGAAATGAGAGCCTTTATCTCCTTAAACACCTTCGTGATGCACCCAGCCCAGATCACATTCCTAAAAATGGAGAGTCTCAGCACCTCCTCCACCTCAGCCTTGCTCAGGAGCGTGTTGCACGGCTGAGGGCACCTCAGGGCACAGGAAAGAGCACTTCAGACGAAAGGCAAGCCTGCCTGCTCAGAGGGCAGAATGGAAACCTCTGGGTGCCCAGAAGACCGGGGACGCTTGCCACCACTGCCAGCCTTGCAGGAGGTTTGCTGCGGGGTTTGCAGCTGTTTTGCTGGAGGAAACAGGCTGCCCCAGGAGAGGGCCTATGGATGGCAATGCTTCACCCAAGCTGGAGAGGTGCCCATGTGAATCAGCTGGGGAGATGGGCTCAGAGGAGCCCAGAAACAGCAGCCCTGCGCCAGACCTACCGCCAGCCAGCACTCGGCAGGATGCGATCCAAACCATTGCAGGCAGTGCATAATTCCCGCCCCAGTGCCCACCGGTGACTCAGGGCGGATTGCAGAAGCTCTTCTTCCACTTCTAGTTTCCAGCGCCCACACCTGTGCTCTCTGAACTGAAACCAAAGGGAAACCGTCAGGGGGAAAAGTGCTTTTTTGTGACAGCGAGAGCACGCCAATGGTTAACTGAATCAATTTCCTGCTTACGCTAATGCCTGGCCTGCCTCAGAGAGGAGGTATGCTTTCACTTCTGCCTGTTCACAGCTAAGAACAATGGGAAGGCGTCCTTTCATTGCCTACACTGCGATTTTTCAGCACACATGTGAACTGTAATGCTGTTTTAAAATATTAGAGAGTGGCGGACTCACGCTGCATAACGATGCTCTTGTGGCGGGTGCACAACACACGTGGCAAAGGGGTTTTCATTGCAACTCCACTGCAACAGCATAAAAAACCTCCCAAACAATCTATGAACACTGAAAATCTACATGTCAAAAAAATGGATTTCCATATAGTGAAATAAGCAGAATGAATTCTGACCACACATAGAAAAGCAATTTGAATCACTAGAAGCTAAGCCCAAGCCCTGTGAACAGCTACCAAAGAGTGGGAGCTCAATAGCAGCACAGCACAAAGAGCTCCCAGCTGCACCTTCCTACTATTTCAGCATCCCAGCCCTGCCTGCACCAACAGTAGCACACGCAAAACGCTTCTGGAACTCCTCTTTATAGAATTGTGTTGTATGCAGATGCTTTAACCTCACTGGAAATAATCCAAAAGGGAGAATTTTCATAACAAAAATAAACTTTCTTAAATGTGGGCTATCCTGTTTTAACTACCACCACACCAAACTGAGCCCAAACGTTTTCTATTAAAATGCTCCACACTTAGCATATCTTACTGTTCAGAAACTGCGTAAGAGACGAGCAGAACGTGATAAGAAGGAGAAAAATCAGCATGGGCATGACTTACTATAATATAGAAATTACTTTAACATTTTTAAAGCCATGTTAAAACAGTTCCCCTCCAGCAGCGCTGCTGCCCGTCTATGCCACCAGCAGTCAGAATGGAGAGAAGCGGTGTGCAACGCCGATAACACGTCAAACTACTGTGGACAGGTTAACTTTTTTTAGCTATGAAAACATACTTACTGCACACAGAGAAAACCATCCCTATAATGTGGTTGTTCTTTTTTAAGAGAATATGTTTTTCCCGTTTTCTCTCACGCAAAGCCAAGCCCCCCTGAAAGGTCAGCAGATTACCCCATGAGCTATGAACACACCACTACAGCAGGCTGCAGCACCAAAACCTCCAGGACAGCAGACCCGAGGCACAGGCACTGAACGCCACCACACCTTTTAGGCTGAGAAGGGCAAATATGTGAGTTGTTATCACAGATTTGGTCGTCATGCTCAGACAAGACAGGATCCTTAGTCCTGCTGCCCAGCAAATAGGGGCTGAGAGCACAGCTTCTGTAAGGTTCACTGCGTGAGGGAAGGGCAACGCTCAGCTGCCCTCCAGGACTGGGGTATTGCTCAGTAAAAAGCACTGTGATCGCTTCCTTACTTATCATGCTTCCATGAAATACATGTAACAGGGCACAGAAAAAAAAAAGTTATGCACCTATATTCCAATACACTTAGCTCTAGTTCAGCTCTATTGCTTTGCCCTAAGGCACTGGGTAGGGACAAGTCTTAGAAGATGCCCTGTTCCTCCCTCTGAAAATTATCTACCTTTTAGGGTACATCAGAACTGGAAGCCTGTCTTAGTCACGCTGGGGAAAGTTTTGCCAAATTTAGAAGTCTAAGATCAATTCACTTCATTGGGAGCTGACAGGCAGAAATATGATGGAGGGGAACATACCTTGCATTAAAATCACCCTTTCCAAGCTGCCTTATAAACTAGGTAGATTAGCTGCCTCCAGTATTTGCCTCCAGAATTAAAATGACAAAGTTGTATGATTTACTACTAATATAAGGTCCTCCACAAAAACACTGCATTTTGAGGACAAGAAATATATGCCCCAACTCTTATCATATGGAGTGGAACAGGTAACTGCTAAAGAGTCTGCTGAAGAATGATTTAAAATATCTATACACTTTGAAATACACATTTAAGATGTAGCAGATTATACAGAGTCATGTGAAAACTGCAGATGATCTGACATCACTGAGGGATCATCCTTTTCCCTTCCAACCCAGGAAGAGTTACAACATTTTGACTGCTGACAACAAAACGCTCTTGCAGAGTCCCCATGGGGGAGAAGGACCCCGGCTGCATCATTTCTGCCCCCCAGTCCAGAGGTTGTGGAGGGAAAGGATTCCCTGTTGCACTAACACAGACCCACCACTGATACTCGGAGCTCGCTCCTACTTCACCTGGCAGCAACTGAGCCTCAGGAGCTGTTCTGCTGTTGTCCTAATCACTTAAAAACCATGGTGCAGTGACCAGCTGGTACCCAGGAGAGACTATTTCTAACAGCAATAATTTCCTGTTGGATATGTGCCTGAGGCCCCACAGGGGATGTTGCTGCAGAGGGCAGCAGAACAAATTTGTTTTCTTTTCTATATAGACAATATTATCCAATTAAAATTCCAGTATTACCTTATTCTCAAAGCACAGTAAAACCTTACTAAGCAAGCATCAATTTGCTAATCTCCATAGGCAAATTTTCACTAAGCAGAGAGAGACGGTAGGGTTTCCTTTGCATAAAGTTACAGTCAAGCATTACAATAAATGCCCATAAGACTAGACTTTGTTTTTTTTTTTAAGGCATAGATTACAACACAGATAGCATTTAAAAAAAAAATGCTCTTACAACTAACGAAGTGTGTCTGGTGCTGAAGTAGCTTTTATTTTATGGACAACTTGCTTCTTTGCTACATCTGCTATTTCCCCTGGACCTCTTAATCATTAATTAATTAATTCTGTATTATCAAGGAATCTCTCTACATCTAATCAACACAATATTATTACAGTAATAGGGAAAATTTTTGTCTTAAAATAATCTCATTCAAAGCTGGAAAATAATTTTGTTCCCATCACTTCTGTACCAATACCTGGCTGTGTTACTGCCTTCCCAAGCACCAACAGAAATTTCGGTAAGAAGGCACCGCCACTCACCCCTACGACACCCCGGCACCGCTTTGCCGATTCAAGGGGTGAACTCGGTTCCTGAGATGTTTCGGGGTCTGCAGCCTTCCCCCAACGCAGCCCCGAACCGCTCACACCCCCGTGTGCCACGGCTCACACCTGAAGAGCTCTTCAGAGATGAGAAATAATTCTAGCAATGTTAGGCTCCTGCTGGCATTAACAAGACAAGTTTTGGTAAAGCCGTACCTGAAAACTGTAGCTGGTCCTCAATGGGGAGAAAATGAGAGCGAGAGAGAGAGTGCACCAGCGTAAGCTTTGTGGTTAAAACAACAGTACGAGCATTTTGAAACAGCAAGGGAGTGGAAATCCCCCAGCGTAGCTTTGAAAAGATCATGTCTAAAAATGTTTTAAAAGTGTTAGGACAAAAGGCAAGCCATTGAAAAGTATTTTCCCTTACTGCATTGATGTAGGGACTGCAGATTTTGCCAGCTGGAGCAACACAGGGTTAGCAAGAACTTTTCTCACAGTTTTTGTCTGAGGTACAGGGGAGTTTTCACCTTTCACAAAAGTGCTGAGTGATGTGACAGAAGAAAAAATACATGGGCAGCAGGAAACACGTAAGGAAAACCCAGGTCCAGCCCTGCAAATCCCTCCACGGTAGCCCTGGCGAGCCTGGGTGGACCCACTTATTGCAAGAAGCGAAGGGACGGCTCACGGAGGAAACGGCACCGGCTCGGTCCCAGAGTGACTACATCAACTCACGCTACAGGCTGCACAGGCATTTTGCATTTAAACCAGAACTCTCCAACTGAGATAAAAACCATTTAAGAAAATAAATGTGTATATTTGGGTTTGTAATAATTTAAGTGGCCATAAACCCTAATGATTTTGTAGCCTGAACTTAATTGCGCACCCAGGATTCCTGGCAGCCTTCATCTCCACTGACTGTGTGTGTGCCCGCCTCCTTCCCCAGACCAAAACACGCTGCCCTTATGGCAGTGCCACAGGCTCCATCTCTAACCCCACTCTTTCCTTAGTCTCCTCTGCCCCCTCCCCTGGCTTTCTAGTCTCTTTGGGTTTTTTCCCCCCTAAAGTAAGGTATCTTATTTTCTACAAAAGCAATATTTTTTAGGTCTCCTGTTATTTAAAATACTAGTTTTCCAAAGAAAGCTTCTATTCTATCTTGTAGTAAATGCAACACATACCCTCTTTAGCCTTTTCCCTTTAACTGAGCTTGCTCCTAGAGCATTTCTAACCTATTTCAATTTCCATCTCCCCTCCCAGGAGGCATCTCAACCTACTGCATGTTTTTCTGAACCCTCCCTGAAGCCCTGGAACAGACAAGTCATCGCTGAAGTCAGTGGCAAAGGGAAAGGCATCGATTCGAAGGCGTGCTGCTTCTTTGTGGGATCAGTTAAATTGATCCAAGTTGCATTTCTAGACGCAGCCTAAGCTCACTTCTACAGTCAAGCTTTTTAAACCAGAAGGTATTCTCTCATCCTTGCCACGAACTCACGTCCTCAGGGTGCATCCTGGTCAAGCTGTTGACTATACACAACCTCTGCACAGGCTGACATCAGAACAGCAAAACAGCTCGTACGTGGGCTTTCCTTCAACCTGGCAGCTCTGGAGGAAGGACAGATCTGGGCGATTTTGTTGGGAGGAGGCAGCGCTGCGGAAAGTGTAGTGCTCTGCGAGCACAGCTCCAGGAAGCGCCATCTGCTTCTGGGAAGCTTTGGGGAAAACCCCAAATGGAGAAGTTGAGTAGGAGCAGGATCTTAATTTTAAACAATTTCACTCTGCAGATGAGTAGAGAGCAATAGGTCGGTGTTACTGCTCGTGGGCAGCCCTCGATCTCCTCCAGCGCCAACTGCAGTGCTGAAACCCTGACCAAATTTCAAGCAGGCTCAAAGGAATGAAGGTGAGTGAAAAGACAGACAGCAACAGCATTTAGGAAACAGAATGAAGGAAAAGAAAGAACAACACAAGAACAACATAAAGAAACAAAAGTTACTGAAAAGAGGTAACAATAAGGGACGGAGAGCAAGACAACTAACGGGTTTTAATTTCTTTTCTTTTAGTGTATTGGAGCCAAAATGAAGTCCTCACTTTTCCTAACAAATAATAGGCCATTACACATTTTGCAGAACTATGTCTTTGGGGCTTTTAAGTTTACGTCTCCTTCCCTGCCCCAAGGGGACACGCTATCCAGGACTTCAGTTGCTTTGACCATTCAGTCGGTTTGGCCATGAATACCGACTCAAGGCATAAGAGAGTCTTGGTTTTCATTTTTCACGCCCCTGACCTTTTAACTTAGTCTTAATGAAGAACTTAATCAGCATGTATGCAGAAACCTATGAATCAACTCAATGGTTACTCATCTGAATTACTAGGATGAACTCAAATTTTGCTAAGGCTGGCCATCCCCTTCTCCTGACATGTTCCCTTGTTCCAGGGGTAAACGATTCCCCCCACTGCGGCTTCAGGAATTCATGAGTTCAGTGGATTTTGCTTCAACGCACAAAGGTATTTGTCGACATACGGACACACATTTTTCTAGTCACAGTCCTCACTGAAAAGGTAACTGCTAGTGTCAAAACCCAAATGCTATCGGTGACCCCGTGAACTTGCTGTTGGGAAAGCAGTGACAGCAAAGATTGCCACTTTTCCTAAAAAAACAGGGGAAAGGATGTGTTCTTTAGAAGTCCTTCCCATGAGATCAAACAGGACAGGCTGGAGATTTACGGAGGTACAAACTGGGAGCGGTGCTTTCACGTGGCCCCTTCTCTAGATGCGATCTGCAGTTGACAGCTGTGCTGCCACCCGTCCGTGCATGCTGCCGCAGCCAGGCAGAAGGGCAGCTGCACAGCGAGCCCCGTCGCTGCCACAGGCCTGGATGAGTGCCGGCAGCAAGGCACAGGGACCTGCCGTGAGGGCTGAAAGGCAGAACCACCCCTTTTGGCATCAGGCGAGATGCCATGTGAGAAGGATGCTAAACATGCTGTGGGCAGCATCCAACCCCGCTCTCGCTGTTGGCACCAGTTTTAGCTTTATTGCTCCTAGCAGTGAACAACGCCACTGTTTTTAGTGACCTCAGGGTGCATCTCAGGCATCACCAAGGTCCATGTTCATAATTCCTCAGTAAAAAACTGCCATGACACAAGGTTTCATGTCGATGACAGTGAGACAGACAAATGGACAAGTTCTTTTTCTTTATAGATAGTGCCCAGTAGCCTTCCATAATATCTTTCATTGAATATGTGATGTGGCAACTGTTTGTACCTGCTGTCTCTAAGGCAATATTAAGAAATGAAAGCCTTGATTTTTGTTTCTTTCATGGTTAGTAAGGGCCACATTCTGGTTTCAAGTGCATGGATATAGCAGACGAGACTGAAAACCGTATGACTTAGCACAGGTCTGATCATTGCGTCTCTCACAGCGACTACTTCGGGAAAACCTGCTTTGCAGATTGTTCCTCTCCTTGAGGTTTGGTTAGTCACTAGGTGGCTTTGCGTAATAACAATAATAAAAAATAACTTTTAGATTTCAATATTATCTTCTGCAAAATAAGCACACAGCAACATACTTACCATCAGAGAATCCCTGTATGCAAATGTCAGTATATTACATAGAAAAACTTGCTTTATCAGTTGTCGT
>WAAD01026556.1:1813-14716 GCA_013389945.1 Fregata magnificens | reverse complement strand
AGGCCCGGGGGACGGCACCGCGCCGCTCCGGTCGCCGTCGGCGTTCCCCGGTTAGAAGGGAAGCGGCGGCGGCCCCCCCCCGCGACCTCCGAAAGGGCCACGGCGCTTAGCTTTCACCTGAGGCGTTAGCTCCGAGCCCCCGTGGCTTCAGAAGGCTCCCCGGCGGCCCCTTCTCACCGCCGCCTGCTCGGAGTTCACCACAGGGCTCTGCAGCCTCCCAAACGCTCTGGAAGACTTGACGAAGCCAGGACGAAAGTCCTCCGCAGGCCACGAAGTTAGTTTTCCAGGACGGGCTTCTGAGAGCCTGCGGTGAGGAGCACCGCTGCGTTGGTAGGGTTCCGCAGGCTTGTATCCGCTCCTCTTTCGGGCAATACAACCCACTCGCCTCTCCCTGCCTGCCTGGAATACCGTTACTCTTTTTATTATTTACATCTATGGGACCAAAATAGCAAAACAAAACCCATGCTAAATACGCAAAGAACACAGACATTAGCTGTTACCATATGCCAGTATTATTTGCTAATTACTCAAGACCTACCACGGGATTTTTTACAAAGGCAGACAACACAGCCATCCTCCAGCTAGCGGTACTGCTGAATTGTTTTACCGCTTGCTCCCCACCGCCTACTGCTGCACTTTGTTCTGTCTTTCACATGAAACCACTTCTAGGAAAACCAGTCTCTAAGGAAAATACCATGCTAGCACATGCACAAAAGCACTAAGGCTCATGAGAAAGGAACAATCGGAAAAAGAAACAATTGGGCTGTGTTATCTGGATTGTCTTAAGATGAGCTCTAAAAATAATAGTAATAAAATGGTTTCAGATTCTTCTTCTGCTAAAATGACTCAGACTTGCCCCTGCCAAGGATGTCAGTCCATATTGCATTCAGATTCTAGGAGTCCAGCAAAGGTGTAGAGGCCGTTACCACAACAGAGACCTTTTAAAACGCTCTTGCAAAAATTGAGGACTTTTTTTTTTTTTCTTCCTTAGCTTGTAGGAATATCCTGATTAGTTTGGATACTACTTGTCTGGGAAGCCCACAGGAACATCTGCCAGAACAAGCAGCATTATTATTTCTGTGAGTAAATATTTATAAATGTAAATGAAGTTTCCTTGGAGATGGGATCAGGTTCCCAAGATGGACATTTGCTGCACTCATGATCCTCCTTCTACTGCAGAACATTACAATCCCCCAGAACGGAGCTTTGTGATGACAAAGATCTGTCAAATGGATCATCAAATATCAGGGTGCAGGCGTTACTGGTGAAATCACAAGTCTCAAGATTCAGTGAGCGTAACAGGAGGCCTGGTTTGCATTAAGACAGAGTCATATCCCTGAAGCAGCAGTAGAGATCACAGTCCCTGAATCTCAGTTCTTCCTTTTGTACCAGCCCGAGGGAAAACTTCCACGTCAGTACCAGCAATGAGGATTTACTTTGCTGAAGTTCTACTTTAGTATCAATTTTAAGGATGCCTGTTATAAAAAAATGGGCAAGTTGCTTATTAAATAGTCCAAATACTGTTGCCTATATATTTTGCCTCTCCTCCCTAACCAACTATAGATTTTTGATGCCCAATTCATCAGTAACAGATTACAACTGGTGTTAGAAGAGTTTATATTTGCCTTTTGTATCTCACATACAACTTCCTGTGATGTTACAGCAGATGTCTGTCACCACGGTGTCTGCTTTTAACTCGCCCAGAGAAAGGCAAACTGAGGTTTAGCTATTTCAACCTCAGGAAAAGCTGGAGGTTCACCACATTCATTAAAACTACCTAGTTGTATTTGGCGCAATTTACAGTGCACCATTTTGCACTGGAGCTGTGACAGCTGCTAACTCCTCTATGGCTTCCTTTGCATTCTGAAATGCACCTCTAAGCAAACAATTCTGACAAGTTTGTCTTTGCCCTAGCTTTGCTTTTGCCCGACAACCACATTTCTGCCTAGCACCAGCTGTAACGTCAGTCTACTCCTTTCTTTTGCTAGCAAAAGGCACAACAACATTGGTTTAGTAACCTTCACCCTAAACTCTGCAATTCTGCTCTCTTCATACACAAACTCCCAGATATATAAGCTACCAGTTTGTGTTCTGTTTTCTGTGAACTGTGAAGTTTCCAGAATAAACACCATATGCTTTGAGAAAAATCCCAACAATATAAAGAAGAACCAAAACCTAAGGACAGAGGTAACTATAATTCCTTTTGCTCATGATCAACTGTAAGAAATTAAACTGCTTTACTATGATGCGCAATGTTTAGTGATTGTTTTATTAATGCAGAAATACCTGCTTAACTTCATACCCATTCTGATTTAAAGTGCAACAATTAAATCTGATAGTTCTTGTACATCCATATTTTGCAAGTGTTGTTCCTAGAAGACGTCTTTCAGATTATGCCTTGCATTTGTAAAATCTGTCATTTTTTAGTACCGTTTTGCTTTATTAACTAAAATAAACTGTACAAAAAGCTGTAGTTACATTAGCTTTGAACAATGTAGGATACATGTTCTCTGCCAAACTTCAGTGTGCAAACATTTTACATTTTTTAAAGTGACAAAATTAAGCCAACCTTGAAGTCAGAGTTCATTACTACATTACAAAACAGGAGACTAGATACGGCAAAAGAAATTCCCCACTGAAATCAACACCATTGTATAATTTTATTTCTAATTCTTAAAAAAATATAAATGAATTTAGAAGAGAATCACAGTATAAGGGCCCTAACATATTAGACCATTACAAGGTACATAAAAATAGAAGACACAGGTTTCTTTGAAACTTTAATCCTTTGATTAAGCAGCAAGCATATCACTCTCCAGGCAAACACTGCTTAAAACGAACCCTACCCCCCAAAACAGGACGTGCAAACTGTATGCACATATTCTGCAAAGCACACAATAAAGACATTTTGCTATGTACATACTTACTTAGTACTACAAATGCTAGGAGTTCCCTACTGTGTGCTACAGTGTATGTAAATTAAGAAATACTACCTATCTCTGACCCTCCCTCCCCCCTTCAAATACAGCACCTTTGCCCAGTTATAGAATATTTAAACAAGATTAAACGGAATTACAATGTACTGAACAGTTTTATAGCAGTTGGTGGTGGCCAACTGTACTGCAACACCCAACATTCTGCATACTGAAGTCTATCGACAAGAGACAAGACAAAAATTAGCAAAGGTACAATACACACACCTGGGAGACTCAATGCTAAAAAAAAAAAAAAAAGAAAGAAAAAAGAAAAAAAGAAATCCTGAGGATGTATCTTATCACTGCTAGCAATTAAACTGAGATACTTAGGATGTCAAAATGTACCAGATCGGTTTCGTATCAGCTTTAAAGACTGGAGAGCAGCCAGATTTTTGTGTAGCTGGTGAGGGGACACTTATGACCCCCAGAACACAAGTTTCAGTGACCACAGATTCCTCGGTGCTTGTTTCACAATGCTGCTTTTCTTAGACAAGAGGTCGTCTGATGCTCATGTAGTGGCTAAGCACCTACTCTGATGCAAAAGCAAAATTTTACGAAGGACCTTTTGTACGAGACCTCAGCACACTAGTAGAAGCTGTTCGGAAAAGAAAATCAAGTTTGTCTGAAGCTATTTTTAAATGAAGAACTAAACCATAAAGGTCAACGCCTTAACTGCAAGTCAGGCCACAACTATCAAACTTTAATACTAGATTTACAAATGAAATAGGATCTGATGCTCTAAGAACTTCCCTTTGGACAGAAAAAAAGACCTTAGCCAGCTGCTAAACTGATCGTTAGACCATTCAATTTATCTGTGAAAAAGCCTAGGGAGAGCACATTCTATTTTCAAATAAAGTCTCATTTTAGTCAAGGGCAAATGTAGTTAATAACAGAATGGATTTAAAAGGATTTTCAAACACCATTTCAGCTATAAGCAAAAATAATTTTCTACCATAGTATGGTAGTCAACATGGATGTTACTACTTAGTCAAGAATGCAATATTTTTCAATAGCTTGATTCAGATCACAGTTTCAAACACTGCTACTCAAATTTGCAACCTGGTTTACCTGGAGGGTAGAGGCATCTACTTAAAAAGAAAAAAAAAAAACAACCCCCAAAAAACCACAAAAACAAAAAAAACCCCCACACAACCCCACAAACCAAAAAACCCCAACCTAACACCCCCTGCCCCCCCCTCCAACTCTGCTGGGCATAAATCAAGGTTTCAAACAAGAACAGTTTAACGAATGCAGTGGAAAGAAAACCTTTCAATCTCCTAAAATCTGGAAGCAATAACTAATACCCAAATGCAGATTTTACTTAGTCAATAAAACAAAACAAGCAAAAAACCCCTCCACAATAGCCTCAACCCAGCTAATCAACTCTGCCAGAAACAGCAGAAATCAGAGAGAATCATTTAACAGTAAGAGTGGGCTGGCAGCAGGTAAGTCTGTTGCCACAATATTCTACCACCACCACCAGCCTCTATACTTCCCTCATGAATTCTTAGGCAAGATGTCAATGATCTAACATACACAAACTGCAGACAGCCATTCTCAGAGGAATGAAGTTCTACTGTACTTAAATTAGAAGAATTAGTGGAATAACAAATTAAATTAATGGTTCTTGCTATATGGTTCCTCTCCTGTCATCCCCCTGGGTGGTGGAAGTTGCTGCCTCTCTCTCCACCCCAGCCCACAAGAGATATTGCAGCAGGAAACTGGACTCCTGTTTTCAGTTAACTTCTATGAGTAGAACACACGTGAGATTTAGTGAGTTTGGTACAATAGCTCATTGAATCTTCAGAATACTCTTTCAGAGGAGTATTTAATAAGACAGTACCTTTTTAAACAAGAAAAAGCATTCTGGGAAAAACATGAAGAGAAGAAACATACATTTTACAAGTGCATGAAATGCTTCTACCGTTATCTAAACAGGGCCAAAAATTCTGAACCTAAGCCTTTTTTTTTTGCACTAAAAAAAAAAAAAAAAAAATTCACACACACACAAAAACCCCAATGCTACATTTAAGTCTCCTACGATATTATCTATTCCTAGATTTGCCAGACTACTTTCCTGTAGTTAGATGCTTGACTACAAAGAACTGTAATAAAATAAATAGAGTAAAAATCAGTTAAACAAAATCTTGGTGTGTTGAACATTTATTCATTTAAGAAGTTAGCTTCCTTCAACAGTTATTCATATAGAGGAGGGCTGTATTGTAGGCATTGTTCTGCTGTACAAGTCTTTGACATAAAAATATTTTTATACAGGTGGTCATTCATGTGGTTCTGTTTCTAGTTATTAGCTTGCTCCTCTGTAAAACTGGTCTGATACCTGTGAAGGCTTGCTCATTTCTCCCCTTCATTATTTGGGGGGGGGGGGGGGGGGGAGGGGAGGGGAAAAGTACATTGATACAATTTTTCAAATGTTGGAGTTAGCATAATTCTGCTTTATTTCTTCAGTGCAGAGTGGACTGGGATTCTGTCTGAATTCCAATAAGCGAGGGTGGCTGCTGGCCGCTAACCGTGGTTAACACTGGCCTTGGGTTTAGACGAGGAGGCATGGAATTAGCTGGGCGGATGAGTGGTGGGGGAGGCTGATTTAGGGTCGGCCTTGGCTGAATAAATCGCGCCTGCTGTTGAAGTGGCGGAGGCTGCCGATGGAGAGCAGGAGCAGCAGGAAGCGCTGGACGAAGTAACGGGGGCGGCTGATTTAAAGTTGCCATGGGAGCGGTAGGTGCTGGAGCAGATGCCTGTGCTGGAGGTGAAGGGCCTAAACACTGAGTGGCCGGAGTGCTTTGTGCCTGCACAAAGGACAAAGACAAGACTGTGTGAACAGCCATCCCAGTCAGAACATGATGCAGTTGGGCTGCCACTGTCCACTACACAGGAAACAGCATTTAAAAAACAAAACCAAAAACCTGAGAAGTTACTGAAAAGAAATCACCAACCAAAACATTATAGACAGCAGAACTAAAAATATTTATGAAGCACGAGTCTTCTTTCTAGAACGAGAACTGTATTTTAACAATAAAACAGTAACGTGATCATCGCTATGAAAGGTGCAGTCCTGCTCCCAGCTGGTTAACGACACTGGCTGAAGTTCTATGCAAGCTCATCATCATTCTTTAGAATGCGGTTTGCCACTCCACACCAGTTAACCTTACATTATATCACTAAATAAAATGCTGTTCCTCAACCCATGCTTACTTATTTCTGGTACACAAAACACACCTCATCTTCTTCATCAGTGCTCTTTCCTGATGGCACATTAGAAGTATTTTTTGTGTCCTCCCCTAAAGCAGAAGCATCACCATTAGAAGCCAGGGTTCCTTGTTCCGCTTCCCATTCCTGCAATACCTCCTCTAAGTTAAACCGACGCCTGTAGTTTACAAAGAAGTTCTTCACTTGGCCAACAGTCTTGTTGCCAATTACATCTGCAATAGCTTGAAAATCTTTACCATATTTTCGGACACCTGGAAGGCAAAGTAAATAACATAGCTGTGAAGAATCAGTCAGGCACAGCTACGTGTGATGTATTCATAGAGAGAACCTATGGGACCTGCAAATTAAGGACTCGCTAATTAGGAGGACTTCTCAATTAGAAGAAGGCCTCAATTTCCATTAAAACAAAATAATTTTTAATTGCACAGCTAGCAACATACAAATCAAGAACTTTATTAAAAGGTCATTACCCACTCTTCTTAAAGAACCTGGCTTACTCACCAAGCCTCCCAACCTAAAACCACAGAGATCTGGCCTCTGACGAATAAAGTAAATCCTTCAGTGTGCTGCAGTAAGGGCAGAAGCCCAAGACAAGTTCAAGATGGGAGAGGGAGGGTGACCGAGTATGTGTGTATAGCTGTAAACAGGGTATAACACTAGAAATGTCAAGTGACAAATGTTGACAGTTTCTATAGGTTCCCTTCGTGCCAGCTGCACACAGACATTTCTTTGCCCACAATCTGTGCAGCAGGAGTGGTAGAGGGCAGTAGCTACTGGACCAAGCACAGGGCCAAACAGGGGGGCACAGTTCCATAAGTCACGATATACTGCTCATTCCCCGACTTGCGACATGCTCTACTAAGGCTACGAAGAGCAACTGGCAAGCATTCACCTGACAGTCTTTTTAAAGCTTTCATTCACCATTCGAGCTGGGTGGAAGAATCTGGGGTTTTGGGACAACCACCTTGGGGAACGTAAATAAATATAAGCTATTGGTGTCTGTTTATAAGACAGCCCAGCACAAGCCTCCAGGATCAAATCCTCCAGCAAGAAGCATCATGACAGAAGATCTCTGCATCGTTCCTTTCATTCATTTTCGTATTGACACCACTAGGTCAATTTTGTTTACAAGCACTTCACAAGAAAATGCTGCTGGTCCTTTCCAAAAATCCCAACATGTGCTTTTTAAAGTTCTAAAACTACATTTGCATATAAGACAAAAAAACCCCTTGAGTACAGCATTCCGTAGTTTTTAACCTAAAATTGGAATTATAATCTAAAGTTTATTGATTTTCTCTCAGTTGTATTTAGGGTATTTGTCTAGTTCCTCCTCTCTCCTGCTTAAGAAAAAAAAATCCCCAAACTCTCCAGTGTCCTAGCACACAGCTTTTAGCTGCAGAAAGTGTATTTTTAATCACAAGTGTCCAAAAGTTTGGAGACTAGAAGAAATAAAACAGAGTTTTGTTCTAGACTCAGTAAACAGAAGACTCATTTTTTGCTCTCAGCTATGCATGAGTGAATTACAATTTGACTCCCTCTGTGAAGCTCCTGATAACTAAACTCATTCGGAACATATTACAGTGCTTAGAGGACAAGCACTCTGTCTCATTACAGGAAGAGAAATTTATGTCTGTTTTCATGCCTCACTTCAGAAAGTGAAGCAAAGGATTCAGAAAGTGAGAGTTGTTTCAAATCTGAAAGCTATGTTCCTTTTCAACTTAATTGTGAAGAGTATGACCTTCAGCAGTTTCTCCTCTTTTCTACTTTCTTCGTTAACAGGCGCTTCTGATATGTTAATGTACACTCACTGCAATTTAAGAGAAAAGTTCAGCTCTAGGATAGTAACAATTTCTGTAGCTGAAGCTGATGTTTCAACTGTCAAGAGCCCAGCTACATTATTTAAGATCTTTTCTAAGGCATACAAAAGAATCCAACCACCCCGACTGCAAGAACCTTGTAAAGAAAACAGAGGGACCTAGCAGCACCACATGGGAGGGCATGTATCTGGGCAAAGCAAAGACAGGGATTTGGCTCTGTGCTTCATCAGTTGTACACAGTATCAGCTATACTCCTTAAAAGCTGTGTGCGCCCACAGAGCACTCCCTCCAGTGTTTTAATATTCTTTGATTGCCCTACCATGACCACCCTTACTAATTTATAATGATTATTAAGTGTCCACTGCAACACATCTAACATCCTGTACAATCAATCAAGTGAACAAAGTGCCCAGCAGAACAAAGCACATTTTTCTTTGAAACCTAATTCAGACTTTTAGTGATTTCAGTCTTTTCTGTTACTATGCTGTCTATACTTTTTCCCTTCCCTTAACCTTCTATGAAACGACTGAGCCTGTTGGCTAACTTCAACTAAAGTTGTCAAAAATAAGGTCTTAAAGCCTATTTCCAAGCAAATAGCTTGAAAACAGTGTATCTTGCCTTCACTGGGAGCCCAACTATAAGAACTATCTAAAGAAAACGAAATTTCCTTAGTTTAGCTACACACATCACTACTCATTTCGGGTTCTTTTCAGAGTGTTATTTAGTACTATTCTAGCATCACCACAACGACTTCTACACAATGTAGTAGAACCCTTTTAAGCGGCACCAGAAACAGTTCAATGCATGTTTATGAAAGTTTTATGCAGAAGGTGCTGGCATATCTGTAAGAGTTGATGCCAACACATCGTCCCTTTCAAATTGGTGCGCATTACTTATACATCCTTATAAAAATTCTGTGGTAAACACTACCCAAATTATTTCTAAAGTGTTTAATCTGTTATTCAGTAAGAATTAATTTTATTAGGTTGCTGAAAGTGAAGCTCAAAAGATGACTGCATAGCATCACTTCACATGTATGAATGTCTTTCTCCCGGCTCATTTGAAAGTAGCCCTGATCATGGGAATCCTTCAAGCTCCTCAAAATTTCGCCCAGTTGCAAAGGTGCACTTGAACATGTGCATGCTCACTATTACAATGTTTCATCGTGAATGTCTAACTCAGAGAAACTCATAAATCCAAGTCTGATGCTGTCTATGCTGCTTAACGCTGTGCAGCACAGCAAACACTGACAGGCACACAAAACATTAGCCTGGGTCCAAAGCAATATAATACAGCACCACAATGAGGCAGAAATAGTTAATGGCAACCTCCAGGTTATGAAAGCTGCAGTTTCACTGTGATGGGATTATAGTGCTCCTGGCAACTACCTTATGTAGAGTTAGATCTTGGTTGCCCCAACTGTTTTCCACCACAATGTTATGAAAGTCATGCACTGCTTTTCAAATCAAATTCTGTTGTTTTGAACAAGTCTCAAAACTTTTGCAATTGCAATTTTCATATGGCTGAGATCTTAGTTTGAAAAGATGATCGTGCTCATACATTTCTATACATAAAGTTTGTAACCTCAAGTGATGAACTGGCCCATTCAATAACTATTCAGACAAGGTTGAACAGTAACCTGATAAATTATACTGCAAAAGATCGGCTCAGAGATCATAAGTCTGAGTTCACAACCCCACTGCAGGCAGCCACATGGCTGTTAAGATTACACACTCAGCTCTATTTTAAGGTGGGTTTTTTCATTATCTCCTCTTTAGTTACTGCCAATCTCTTGAGATTAGCCCACAGGTGACGAATTTTTTCATGTTTAGGAAAAACAGTACCAAAATTATATTACTGCAGATTATTTTTATGATTTCCATAGTAGGATTTAATGTCTGAATTCAAGTGAACAAATCACAGAAGTGCCACCTACCTGCTTAATGCTTATGATTTCTGTAAAATTATTAGCACATGCCAAAACGTGTCAATACATTTGATGAAATAAATCTATTTTAAACATACAAACTAACTGTCCTCATGCTCAAATCGACTTCCAAGTTCAAGCCTAACACACATTATGGCAGCTTTTATTACAGCAACCACGGCTACTTTCTTTTAAAAACAGACTCGGGGCAAAAGACAGCATGGCTCCTTCATGCATAAGTCTACTAGTTCAAGCAATTATTCTGAAGCAAGAGATCAGGGTCCTCAGCCTGAGGGACAAGGACGTAATACCTACAGCACTCTCATTCCAGGAAGGAGCCTCTACTACCAGGCAGCAGGTAAGGGAGGGATAATAAGAATACTTTGTCCCTAACATTAAGGTGCTCTTCCATCTTTATTTTATGCAGTGGTAAAAAGGAAACAATACATATAAAAAGTGCATGTAAATTCAATGAAAACAGGTTTCTTCCAGAAGGCCTGATTTCTCACCCCACCCTTAAGTATTGAGGCTGACTACCTTTATAAAAACACAAAACATTCCCTAGAGAAGAGACCAGAAGACTAGAACTCCTCTCCAGGGAGTAATCATCAACCCTCATTCTTTTGCCCATGCTCCAGCTTTATTATTTACCTTGTCGGTCACATAGTGCCATAGCTTAACAAAAGCTCAATGCACTCTTATCACTTCCCAAACTCATGCTTAGTGAGAGCTCTGATAACTAGACTATGAAAATGCAAGATGGTTTGAATCCTTTCATGCTAAGGCAGGCACAAAGAACCTGGATTTTCCCCACTTCTCCAGCAAGCATTCTACTTACTAGACTATCATATTAAAAGATAGGCATCTCCTTCAGTTGCATTTGGGAACAAAATAAAAAAAGTGAGCTTATTAGCAATACTGAGAGGATGAACTTAGGACAGAAAACAGTTTGGAGATGCAAATCCCAGTCTAAGGCATGCAAGTTGAGAGGCGTAACTTCGGACATACCAGGCTCTTCAGCACTTCCATTCACACCTCAAAATAAAGCTAACTTTAGGTTCAGTCATCTAGCTAATAACTACCGGGTATGGCACACCTGACAACTTCACACTGACATCCTGATGCAACTGAAGGTTTTATACTAAAATTCAGTCTTTCATTTTAAAGGAGGTGAAGAATACAGAGAAATAAGGCAGACGTGTGTAACTGAGCTGGTTATATTATCTTAAAAAAGATGATCCATAGAAGTGAGTCAATATATAGTGACTTCAAGACAGCATTAGACTCTCCAGATATTTCCCTTGCACATTCCTTAATTAGGCAGTGCGTGTTAAAGCAAGACAAGAGTCAGTTTTCCTTCATATAAATAAAATAACTGCAAATTAGCTGTATCAATAGCCTACTAGAAAATGCTGGTTTTTCTCCAGTAAGACTGTTAGTCAAGTATCCATATCCAGCTTCAGACTCTTAAAAGGCCTCCACTGGGTAGATATCTGCTCTTTTATTCCCTCATGAATAGAGAAAAGCAGTTTTACTTCTGCTTTTTCCTACTTTAAGAATATGGAGAGATGTCTTAATAAGTGTTTGCTTCAAATTTTATTACTTCAACTATTACTTCAGTCTTCCACTTTAGAGAAATTCATGTAAGGTGATTTAGAAGATGATTGAAGGGACTCTTTGGTACTACTACAGTCGTCAAACCCAGCTTAACTTTTTCTATTCGAGATTTAATATGGGTAACTGAAAGACTAGTGTCATGTTGCTTGAATGAATGCCCTAAATATTCTCACTAGTTTTGCTGTTTTCCCAGTGACTTTCTTGTAAGGTCAGATAAACTTCAGCTTTTCATCAGAGGGAAATACAAACATAAGCCTGAGCACCTCTTCAAATCCTTTGCATCAGATTTCAAGTCACTACTATTATTAACATACCTTGTACTGCAAGAAGCTGCTCTTCTGTGGTCCAACGGGCATTGATTTTCTGATTAGACTATTAAAATTAGAAAAACGGCACAAAGATCATTAAAATGTTTCAACAGCTGCAAAATATCTGAGCATCAGAATGCGTTTTCCTTACACTACAGTTTGTAACGTAGGTAAAAATCTCTTGCTTATAAGCCATAAATTTATAGTTTAAGATTGCCTTCATGAACAGGAAGTAGCATTTAAGGATTTGAGCTTAGAACTACACAAACAGTTTTTCCTCTGTTTTATTGCAGTTCTTAATATCAGCTCTACCATAACTTATGCACAAGCTAATGATCTTTATGCAGACAGAATTTGAATTTATAGTTACATTTATCTAAACTATTAGGACTTGGTGTCTGAAGTGTTTTGCATTGACGTTATGTTTCATATCCATGCCTTTAAAACAAGCAAAAATAGAACTTCAGTAGTAAAATATCATTCACTTTGGATGCCCAAATGTATATATAGTCATGTTTTCACACAGGACATAGAATTTACTGCTAGTAATCTACATTAACTACTTTTAATCAGAAAAAACACATATCTCAGGACCCAATTTCAGCGCCCTATTGTAATGAACAGACACGACATTTCAGTTCTTCTGCTTCTTTATTCAGCCAGTTGCCATAAAAAAAAAAGCCTAGCACTAATTTCTTGTAAAGCAGCCAGCCAGACTCACCCCTGCATGTAATTCAATGGATCCTGTTTAAGGGGCTGCTGAAACGCAAACACTATGCTGCAGCAAAACACATTTCTGTAGCTTCCCACTAATATAAGTGCAAGGCCACAAGTTCTAATACTTATTCTGATTTACCTCAGGAGGTTTGAATTCTTCAATCCCGCCTTCCATTTTCTGTTTAAGTGCACTGTTTACTTGCTTAGCATTTTGAACCTTGGTCAAAAACAACAAAGTTAATCAGCTCCACAAAGAAAGTTGGTCACTTTACACATATATCTTCACTAGGATTGCCACAAGTGTACCTCCTAAG
>WAAD01026555.1:7102-21555 GCA_013389945.1 Fregata magnificens | reverse complement strand
AAGGAAAAAAGGGGTTTTTCTAAAACTTACCATTGCAGTGAAGTGGACGTACAAATGTAGATGCTTTTGCATGCAATAATCCAGGTCTAGTGTTCTGTCTTGCTGTTACCTAGCATCTCCCACAAGAGAAAAATAACAGTAAAATGACAAATGCCCAATAAACTTACATCTAAAGTGAAGGAATATTCTCATCTCGGACCTCACAGTTTATACAAATTTCTGCAGGCTTTGATGTAACTCTCTGGAATTAGCACTTGGGAATGTGAAATGAAAGTACTCAAAGCAGTGAGTATGGGAAGAACTTCAAATCCCAGTTAGTCTTAATTAGCGTTTTTATTTTTCTGGGAATTCTGCTTGACAGCCTGATAGCTAAATAGGCAAAGAAGGTAAATGCTATGCCCCTTGAATCAGATTTTAATTTAGGATACAGTCAGATTGAAAGAATCACAACTATGCTGTTTAATACTGTATTCTAGTAAAGCTTTAACTTTACTCTGTACTCATTCTGTTTCTGCAAAACATGTAAAGGTGTTCTTTAATACCCTTCAGAAGGCCCCAGTCTTGTGGTGAATACCTGCGGGTAGTTCCATGCGGATTGTCTCCTGTTAAAATCAGTAATGGGGTACGGAAATTCTGCCTGTATGTATTTTTGCAGGATTAGGTCATGAGGGGGTATTGGATTTTTAGCCTTTTTAGTTTCAAGGAATTGAGAGATACATTTAGGTTGTGTGTGTGTGATAAGTATTTTAACATCTCCCAATGTCCAGACTGTTCAATTATAAATTAAAAGGAAAGTACAATACAAAAATCTAGCAATGTGCATTGTAGTGGTATTTTCATATTTTATTGTGTTGTGTGAATAAAGTGGGGGTTTGTTTGGGATGTTTTTTCGTCAGGCAAAAGGCATACATCACTGCACAGATTTGTAGCTCGGCTCTCTTTGAGAGCTTGAAAAATGTTAAAACAAATCCTTCACCATTGTCTATGGGCCTGCAGAGTGAATGCTGGGTTATTCAGTGTCTTAGACCTCCCATTAGCTGGGCAGAATCTGGAATTCTTCTTGGTTATGATTCAGTGATCATACAGGCAAAGTGTATGTTTAACTGAAAAGAGAATTTTATATACCTCTCAGCCCTGATGCTGTTACTGATGCGTTGCGAATATATGAAGGGGAAGAGGAAAGAGGCTTTTAAAAAAGAAGCCCAAATCCAGACTTTCTTGTAGTCTTGTAGGTACCAGTGACTAATATCTCATGCAGACAAAAGCTAGTTAAAACTGACTTGAGATAAGCATTCTTCTGCAATGACTCATCTTCCCTAACAATAATGGAAATGTAGCCCCTGTTTATGAGATAGCTGAAGTGCAAATAGTAGTGTCCATGAAGCTGAGGTTAATTACAGGAAGGACTTTCATGGTAATTGCTAATAAACAACACTTGTCCTCCTTTGAATCTGTATTATTCTCTGCAGAGGAAGTTAGCTTCTGCAATTTGAATAGAATTTTGAACATTTGCTCAGGAGGTGTAGGCAGTAAGGGGCAGCAGTGAATAATAAAAGTCAGCCATAAAAGGGTAGGAAGCTGACCACATCTGACATTTTCTCTCTTATAAAATGTAGAATTCTGAACGGGTTACTAAATTCCCACAGATCGTCACTGTCTCAGCATGTAATGTGGTATGACCAAAAAGAAACAAGCGCCTGCATCCATTCAGAGATTAAAACTGAAAACTAGTAAGTCTGGAGTGATCATGTCTGCAAAGGGACAATAAAATATTCTTTTAAAGGCTTCTAGTTCTCGGGGGTGTCTAGAAAGCTGATTTCAGCTTTAAAGGGTGTGTTCTGTGAGATACTAAAATGGATTATAAATCCACATAGTGACATCATAGCAATTAAGCTTGGAAACATACCACTCGTATTATTTTAAACTGTAAAGAAAGCAACTATGGAAGTATTTTGAAAGTTGTATGATTGTGATATTAATTTCGTAAAAGAACTTAAACTGAAACTCCCCCCTCTTCTGTATCATCCTTCTTAAATTCCTGCATATCTGCTGTAAAGTCTGCTCCTTTCACAAGAAACGCCCACAAAGGTCTGTATTGGGAAGGCGCAGAAGGTGACCAGGTCTTAGTCTGTGCTCTTTACAATACCACATAAGTATCTTTATCTTATCTATATTTGTTAAATCAATTAAAAGAACATATGGAAGTTAATCCATGGCTGACTTACTTTTGTGGTGTGACACAGTATGAACACATGGGATTTCTTGTCAGTGCAGAAAATACAAAGTAGCTTTTTGGTAAATGTCAGCAGGTCAGATTTGTGGCTGTGTGGAAAACAAGTCTTCGTTCTCTTTGATAAAATTATTCAACGTTTATTTTAGGTGGTTAATGATTTAAATTCCTTTTTACCACAAGTATTACAACAGTAAAACAAGAATGGTATGCAGCCTTTTTGAGAGATGCAGAGTTCAACTGGCTTAGCGACAGAGCTGTTGGAACTTATTTGAATGTTACAGTAACTGAAAAACATAGATTTGGTGGTCCAAAATTAATCTGCTGTAATTATTATTCCTTATCAATCTGAGTGTAGTTGCATTTTCTTAAAAAAATTGAAAATTCAGATTGCTTTTGTTTAGGTGGATTTGAACCGGCACCTTTTACCTCCAAGGGGTTGCCTTGGGCTGGAGATATGCGACCCTCTTCTACTTAATCAAAAGAAACATTTACTGGAGCAGGTACCAAAATCTGCAAGAGGTGGAGCTATACACCACAACCAGATAATTAGGACATTCTCAGAAAGTGGGAGATTTAGGCATGTGTTCTCCAAGGCAGACGGGAAAAAGAAATGAGGAAAGATAACTACTTTCTTTTTGCCGTCTTTGTGGATGTAGTTTGTCATGTCCCTTGTTTTCCTTAGAAGTATCTCAAAATAAAATGTTTTGCTTGGTCTTAAATAAAGAATTTAATATCAAATAATTCTTCTTCTGTCATTGAGAAAATATAATTTGATCCAGTATTTCAGGGTGAGTTCAGTGTATCTTCTAGGTTTTTTTTAATGGCCTGACTTTTTGTAGTAATGGTAAAGCAATAAGTGGGTTTTTTTTTTACAAAAAGTATTAGGTAATGCAGGGCACCTCTATCAGTAGGAAATGGGATTGGTGTGCGCTTTGAAGTCTAGCATACTCCTAAAATCCATCTGCAGACAAGTTTTGCTGCAAGCCATAGATGTAATTGCATAAAAATCATAAATCATAGGTATGTGTATGACAGGAGCTGTGATAATTGGTGGGGAAAACCAGGGCTATATATGCAACGAAGTACACAGGATACAGTATTGCTTAGGATCCTTTGTGTGGATGGATGCTCACTGGATGGAGAAAAAGTGAGCCTAACTTTATCTACATTAACTTCAAAAAATGACTGAAGTTTTGGAAGGTGTCGACCTTAGATTCCCACAGAGGTGCTTGCCAGGGAGAGCAGATATTGAATAAAAGACAGTGGAAGAGAGGGAGGCGGCTTCCTGCCTTTGCCTCTGCCTGGCCTTCTCCTGGAAGTGCTTTGCTGGGGTGTATCAGACACCCCATGTTACAGGGGTTGCAGCTCCCAGCATATGCACACAGGGCCATACTATTACCAAGGCATGGAGGCAGAGACAATCTCAAGTATATTATATTAGTATAATTACCACTCTAATTGTAAATTACCCTCCAACAGGCTTTCAATTTTCAAATCATAGATAAATCTTTGAATTTAGTGAAGGCATCCTTCTTGCGCTGAGCACTAAGAACATACTGTACCCTTGATTACTTCAGATTTTGTAATAATATTTAGTTGTTCAGGAGTGATCACATAATTGGCCTGTAATATGCGAAATTTTGGCTTCCTAAGCCATCAAGAAGTTTCATTGTGTTCTGCCTAAATACATATTAAAAGCGATTTGCAAAATTACAGCTACACAATTGTCTAGAGCTGCAGAGACTTCTAAAAAGCAAAAAAACCCAAGATCATGAATAATGCACAAATATTTATTTTTATTGTAGCCTCCTTAACAGTGGTCTATTTCTAATATTTTCTCAGGTTTTTAAAATGAAAACTACTTTTTCGTTAAATTTACATTAAATGGATATTTTAATGAAATAATTCCTGTTTCATAGAAATAAAATGAATTGCTTGCAGTTCTGTAAAAGATGTAAGTGGAAGCTTCAGCAGGAAGCTTGGAAAAACAGATTTTTGTGAAGCTGTAGCTCACAACTTAATGCGTGTATCTGAGAGCGAGACCTGCAGAGCATGTCAGAGTCCTGAGCAGGCAGTTCTACTGGAGTTTGAGACAATAAAATATTTTTATTCCTTGAAATAGGTATATAATCATCTTGTTAACATGGTTTTACTTAAGATAAATAGAGAGTGGGCAGAACAGAAGGGTAGTTAAGGGTAATTGGAGAAAAAGCTTCAGTTTGTCTTTGCCCCAGTCACATACCAGACCTGTCTCACACAGCCAGGCCAAAACTCCAGGTGGCAGAATACCAGTTTCATAAAACTTTGTGACTGAAACATTCACACACTATTTTTTTTTCTAAATCACATTTGAAAAATCAGTCTTTCTCAGAGCATAAATCTGGACAGAACCTGAACATAAAATTTCCTGGTATGTTTTATGGTGCAAACAGAATTTTCTGCTCCAATAATACAAATCTCCATTTTTTATTTCTTTTGAATGGAGTGAATTGTTTGGCACCTGAATAATGCAGCAGCAGGGCCAAAATTAACTCCTGTTTCACCAGAAGACTTGTTGCTAAAAAGTTGTCATATCACATTTGACTGTCAAATAAATTGTTTTGGGAACTGCTTTTTTATGTTTATAACATACATGTTATAAAAAGGAAAAGATTCTGTTAGACCCATAGACTTGAGAAAACCCAGTTCTCACCAGTTCCATAATCATTGGATTCCAGTGTCATTGATTTTAATTGGGCAGTATACCTGGCATGCATCTCTTGGTTGAAAAACCTAGAGGGACTGTTTGGAAAATGAGTTGGAATTCAAAGTGCATGGGAACCATTAACTTAACCATTAAGCTTATAATTTAAGCAAATGCATAAATTGGGTAAAGTAAAAATACAGGAAAGTTCAAGGTTAAACATTTCAAAATAACTGGAAATCATTTCAGAGGTATCAATTTTACTTTGTAAAACATCAGTAGTTTTATTAAAATTGTTATTTTTATGAAATGTTGGATTCCGTGATATTTTTAGTAATTATGGCAGACATCAGAATTATGAGGCTAGCTTGCATCTCTCTCTGTCTCTCCTATATTCCTTTGAATCTCTTTCTCACCTTTCTGTGACTGACTTTTGATATTTACCAAGAATTTTAGGTAGTACAAAAAAGCCCAGCTGCTCACAGCCATGGTTTCCAGTAGAGGATCTCATTAGGCAGAGTTCTAGTTGGCTATGCATTTATTATCACATTGTAAATGCTTAGTAAACCTATTCTCCCATATATATGTCCTAAATTAATTCATTCATTTATTATAAAATAAACTTGAAACTACTTGAAATTTAAGTGTAAAAACACACGATGCAATAATCCATCCTACCATGTTTTTCTTGGTGGTGATTGTCTGGGTCATGGCAATACAGTCTAAAGATGCTGCTTCTACCGTTGCCACTGTCCTGATGAAATATAATTTTCTGTATATGATAGCTGAAGCTGAACAATGTGAATCTTAGAACCCAGAGTCCGATTTCTTCATTCAGCTTTTCAGAAACTGATTTTTGTAACTGAATTATGAACATCTCTTCATACCTGACCATCACACTGTGTGCTCAAATATCCAGGACAGCATATACACAATCTAAGGAAAAAAAAAAAAACCAAACATGTACTCAACAGTTACATGAAAGCATAGATGTAAACATATTTCTGTTTTCCATGCATTT
This sequence comes from Fregata magnificens, assembly GCA_013389945.1. Lineage (NCBI taxonomy): Eukaryota > Metazoa > Chordata > Aves > Suliformes > Fregatidae > Fregata > Fregata magnificens. Next base: position 15,618 of record WAAD01026555.1, on the reverse strand, counting down.
ATTAATATGCATCTTGTCTTCATTGTAGTCTAATCCCTTTTGAATTCTCTATCATGCTGATGTACTTTCACTTCAATCCTCACAACCTTCTTATTTTCCTAATTTGTTCTTCACTACTTACTTTTTATAACTTCTAATATTCATATATTTTCTTTTATGTAGGTACCTGGTTTCTTTCCTCTTTCTATTAATTATTGTTTTCATTCTCACTAGTGGAGGTAGGTGGGGGGGGGAAGTTCCCAGGAATGTTCATTTTTGCTTAGCAAATACATCTTCCACTATATTTGTAGCCTCTCTCCATTATCTTTCAGAAAGATTAGAATATGTTTATTTCATTTATTTGTGTAAAGCTGCATAGAATTGAAGGGGAAAGAAACCTTGTTCAAAGGTAAACACATGAGACCATGACGTGCAGAAAGAGAATAAAATCCAAAAATGTTTTCTGCACCTACCTAAACACGATATATAGTGTCCAGTAGAATAAAGCCTTACACAGAGCTACTAATGCAAATTTCTTCTACTATTTCTTCTACTATAGCTACTATTATTTCTTCTTTTAAATTGCAGTCTTAGCTTGTTTGAGACTATCCGGTACAAATAAGAGTTATCAGCTGATAATTTTTACCACTGTGGAGTCTGTGTTTGTTTATATATATATATATATAAAAAAGATTCATAATCAATTAAAAAAAATAATCCACTGTTAAAAATATATTATTTGTTTAAACTAATCATCATTTATAAGCAATAAAAAGTAGTTCTAATGTCAGGGAAAGCTATTAACCATCAGTTGGGAGCCCTTCTAAATTTTAAGATGGGCATGAGGCCTGGGTAAATTATCAGTGCTTTGGTTTCCCTTCCTGACATTTCATCTGTGTGGTCTTCAGGCCAACAGAGTACTTGTTTGTTCAAACTGTGCCTGAAGTGATGGGATGTTGCTTATTTACCGTAATGCAAACAGAAAAAAAAAAGATATAAACGATCAAAAAGATCAAAATATAGCTGTTTAGTTTCACATGCTTAAACATAATGAAGTTTTTAGGACTGCAGAATGGGTGCGGAACGGGAATTTCCTGAGTTTCAGTCCTGAGCTTCTTATTGCTTTGGCTGATAGCCCTAATGCAAATGACATTAGAAACCAAACTGAACGAACCCCTGTGTTATGAGAATGCTAGGCAGGCATTCCACATTGGGATGGAGCTTCAGTAAAGGGCAATCAGGCAACCTACATTTTGGATTTTTTTCACATATTTATGAGAGGCTCTAATCAAATTAAATTTTTCCCTGTTTTTCCACAGGACTTTGAAACCTTTGGGTTTTTTTAAAAGGATTAGTGAGAATTTTCTTCAGTAAGTCAAGAGATAGTTTTATGTGCATTATGAGATTTTTAAGAATTAATATATTTAAACCTAAAAAATACAATTTTCATTTATAATCTGGGATGTTCACGTTAGACATTTGGTAATGCCTTGAAAACAATTGCCTTTGATTATTTAGAGGTTAGTGGTAATTCTTGAGGTCTCCAAGAGATGCAAGGGCACATCTAAACTGTTTCTCATGAGTGGCTGTACATTTTTTTTTAAGATCAGTCTTCGCTATTCTGTGCAGTGTTATTTCCTTAGCCTTTCCTTAGACTGGCTTGATCTTCAGGTGCAGCTTTTATGTGCTTCTTTAAAATAAATATAAAAAATAAAATAAAAAAAAAAAAAGAAATTGTTCCGACCGCATTTGGTTTTGTTGGCCTTCTTCTGAGCTGTTTAATGGACAACTGGTTTGTTTTATTTATCTGACAGGGTTTCTTCATATTGTTTCAGGTTATCAGCACTCTTGCAGATCATATTACACCTTGTGCTCGGATTTGACCCTCGCTAGGGTTCACTTTAAATCAGATCCTTATCATTAATGCAGTGATAAATAGAGATGCTTTGGAAGCAGTATACAGATTATTTATTTAGTGCCTCTCTGTATCATGTTTTATACAACCAGGGATCAATGTCAGACCTTTATGGATATAGCTTAGGTTGCATTCAGTAACTACAACCTAAAGCCCTTTAAATAATGTTAACTTAATAGCTGACATTTTTATGAAATAAGTCTGCAAGGGGGGGAAATGTAATATTGCTCTACAGTGAGGAAGATTTTGATTTTTAGTTTCATCCCCATGTTTTTAGTTTAACAACTGCCTCTGAAGTTGCCACTTTAAAAAAATAAATTAAAAGGGAGACAAATGCTTTTAAGGAAAAAATTGAGTACTCTACCATAGGGGTGACCCTGGGTTATTGCTTTTGTAATGATACTTTTTGGGAGGCTCTAAATAATTTTGTGTTTTAAGGTGTCTCATTCCTATGTTTTTCCCCTTGTAAGTCTTGCTGATCCTCTTATGTCATAAGTGATTTTCTTTTTTCTTAGATAAATTTAGGCTGAATTAAAACAGATTTTCTCACTTTCAGTGTTAACTTTGTTCACAGTTTTATAACTTTCTGTAATGCTTGTTTGCAAGTGTCCATCTTGCTCTGAAAGATGGCAGAATTGTAGTCTGTGTATTTCCTATCTTGGTTGTATTTGCGTTAGTTTTAAAGTCTCCTTCTCAGCAGGTAGCATGTAAACTTAAGAATGAAGAAAACAAGTTTTTCTATTAGAATTATCAGAAGTCTATTCTATGTAACATGCAAATTGAACTATTACTAGGTAAATGAAACAATTCACTTCAGCTTTTATGTTGTTACAGACCATGTTACAGAAGACTTTTTAAAGCAATTTAATAGGCATATAAATAGAGGAGAGGTACGCAGTGGAAAGATGTTGAAGTACAAATTTATGTTTTAGCAAAGATCAGATGCTTAGATTTGAAGATATGTCATGGGTAAAATTGGATTCAGGTTTGGGCATAAATACCAAAATTGCAAGAGTTATTCTGATAAAATTTCAGCCCATACAGTAGAAATTCTAAGTATTCAGTGCATTCTTGAATATTTTCTTCCTGTTCTTGGAATTTTTTCTTCCTACGTGGAAATAAAATCTGTATGGATGGGTTGGGTTATTTGATTCAGTTAGAAATCGCCCTTCAAAGAGAAAAGAGAAAATATCAAAAGTATTCAGAACTGTGGAATGGTTTTGAGATTTGCAACTGATGTATTTCATCCTCCACATGGTCTGTTACTGTAGAAATGTGCTCTACAAAGTATTAAGCATTTGAGGTCTAGCATGTTCAAGGAAAGTAGCTATAGGGATTTTGTTACCTTTTTTTTTTTTTTTCCCCCACTTGTAATTTTAGTCCAAGGTGGGAATCGTATGGCTAAGATGACGAGAAAAACAAAACTGAAACAAAATTAAAATCCTTCAGAGATTTCATTAATAATCTACAAGGCCTTCTATCATATTAGCCATATCTGTTTAAAAGTTTATCTGAAAACCTGTAACCTCCTTTGAAGGCTTGCTTCTGTAGGAGCTATGAAATATTCAGCCTGGTACATTTTAGCTCATGCAAACAGGGATAGTGACGATTGCAGGGAGCTAGCTCCAAGCTATCACGCTATGTTGAAGGGGCAGCCAGGGAGCAACTATCCTCAGGAAAATGTGCTGGGTGTTAGATTAGACTGAACTGTGCAAGAGATTTATGTTGTAGTGATGGCCTTCAATACTTTATGCTGACCATGAGATGGTTGTGTACTAATATCAAATTCAAATTTTCATTTAATTGAAAAGTTGGAGAGACGTTGGTATTATTTACTTTGAATGGCCTGTATAATTCCTCTTATAATCTTGTATTGCTGTAATAGCACTAACAAATACTAAGAAAAAGGTCAAATCTTCATTACAAAGTTATAGTTAGTTTTACTTTCCTTTTTTCTTGCATGTTAATCTTAAAAATTTTTTTTTAGCCTTTCATTTCTGGAGTCTTGGTTTCTGTTGTAGTTATTAACAATATAAGAATATTAGACCAAGTACGATTCTGTGGGACAGGGGTGTTTGTGAGTGTTCACTTTGATTTCACACAGAGCATTTAAAGTTGTGGCGGAATTACAGTGTATTTCTTTAAAAGGATATTTGTACTTCTTTAATAGATTAATGTATTTTATTGTTTAATTGGAGATCTGTTATTTATGGAGATTGATGTTTGATATAACAAGTTTCAGTCTTTATCTTGGAACGGGTGAAGTGGTGCCTTTCAAATGGATCCAAGGAAATGTAAGAATATTTTACAATATAATTTTTGAAATTGCTGAAACATATTTCTTTATAAATGAAAAAAGAACAGCTGGAATTGTGCTGATCCATTCAAATACTCAGGATATAGTTGATATACTGTATTCCTCCTAAATAAGAAACTGGAGGTACACGATTGATAGGAGGTGTTTAAAGAAAATTTAAACAGAATGCATTCTTATTAAGCAAATTGTTAATCCATTTATCTGGAAGGCATCCAAAAGAAACAGCTATCATCTTGGTTAAGTTTGTTTTGATACTGTAAACTGTATTGTTGCAGGTTTGTGAATGAGCTTAGTAGCTTACTTAGGTGGATTCCAAAAATATTATTGTAATTACTGCTTTATTTTTCTATGACTTGACATTTCAAAGTCTCTTAAATTGTGGGGTTTTTGAGGGTAGTGGTGGATTTGGGGTTTGTGAGCTGTTTTGTTTGGGTTTTTGTTTGGGGTTTGGGGTTGGTTGGTTTGTTTGGGGGTTTTGGGGTTTGGTNTTTTTTTTTTTTTTTTTTAGAACTTCAGTTTTCAGAAGTACTCCCTTGTCTCTTCCCATCTATACTGGCCCCTCTAATAAGAGGTATTAATTAATTCACTGTGGTTCATCTTGCTTACATCCTTGAATATTATGGTTAAAACAACACTACAGCACTTATTTTTAGTCATCAATGGTTTTATATAATGTTGTTTGTCTTCACAAGTCTCCGCATAAAGCTAGGAATTACTCCAGTGATTGACAATCTAAATTTCAAATACTGTCTTGTATAAATGTCACTTCCAGGTCGTTATTAATAAAGCATGTACCCATGTGGAAGTACACGTCTGTGTCTGCTGCTGGCTTCTGTACATGCTCAATAATACCAAGTAAGAAAGGGCTTTAGATGGATATTTAACTGTATTACCTGTACTTGTTGACATGTTAATTGGTCTTAATGGATCTTGACAAATACTGTTAATGATAACTGAGTGCAACAGACGGATGATAAAGGAGTCTAAAAACCCAGATTTTTCTCAGTGGAGACTGAACTTACTATACAGTAGGCTGTTTCTATTATAGCTCATTATTAGATGAAATGCTACCGTGTGCAAAACTGCACTGTTCTACTTTTCCTACCATATTTTGTTCATTTGGAGATGAAAAGGATCATACATTTTGTGTAAGGCAAGATACTTTAAAATGAAGGGGAAGGTATAAAATCAGAGAAGGATCTCGCGAACATTTTGGTTTTGAGTATATTTCTTGTGAATATTTGAGAAAGACGAGTTTGCACAAAGAGCTTATTATGATGTGTTAATTCAAGTCCTACACAGTGAAATGAGAGAACATCCTTAAACTTTCCTGTTGCCTGTGACCAGGAGTTGTGAAACTGCTACAATATTAAGAAGTGGGAGATATAATCCCAACGTGCAGTATAGGCCTGTCTTTAAGGTGAAAGATGTATTGATGGGCTTTAAATCCCACTTTAAAGAGGATGATGTATTTAAATCTGGGTGCAAGGGGGAAGGGCAAGAACTTCACCTGAATGACAGTTACTCGTATTCTCTCAATGTTATTGGTGATTACTTTTACTCACACACCCCTGTGAGAACATTAATATTGCTCTGTTGGCTTGGAACTGAAATACCCATACATGTCCATTTAAAGGAAAATTTCTAAACAACACAATACAGAAATACAAACATTTTAATTCATATCGAACATTCTGTTTAGCATGTTGTTTACAGTGCAGTGCTAAATGCTGAAACACTTCACAAATTCATTTTATGGGCTCTTACGATTTGGGGATGGGAATTAAGTGCCAGCAATCCATGTTTAAATAGAATTAGGGATTTGACAGTAGTTGACAACAGCCAGGCAATTCCACATTATCCTACGTGCTGACCCACATCATGCAGTCCTTGTGCCATCAAAACTGTTGCTGAGCTTCAAAGAGATCCTGTCTGCTTAAAACTTGGCCTGTCAGACCATCTCGGGCTGGGATTTTCACAGGACTGTATAGGACTGGAGCACCCAGTTGCTATTTAAAGAGCTTTATGTTCTGCAACTGTTTGTGTAAGGAGCCTGCGGCTTGCTAAAAAATTTTGCCACCTTTCCAAATATACCTGTCAGATTACAACCAGACGCTTCATTCCGATTCAGTCAACAGAGTTAGGAGAAGAGATGGGCACCATGAACCCTGAAAGTAGCTGGGAAATGGAGATAAACTGTGTACTGGAAGCTCTGCTCAAGGCGGAAACCAACTCACATGGTCTGCAACTGATGAGTGGCTCCAGCTTGATTAAAACCTTTGAATCTGGTCTTGTTTCTGTTGACATTGGTACTTACTTAAAATGTCAATATAAAAGGTCGGTGCAGATTAAAGATAACAATATAGCATATGTGGAGGGTGTTTGTTGATACGACTGCAGAAAGTTTAGAGCGCTTATCCAGTGTGCTAAATTAAACCTAGTTTATTTCTGATCCATTATCTTCTGTCTCACCAGAGGCTTCAGAAGTAGGTGAATGAAACACACAAGCCCTCTTACATCATGACAGTGGCATAATCTCCATATGGAAAAAGGGAAAATCTTTCCTAAACCCTAAAAGCCAGTTAGATTCTACCTCGATGATTATCTGATGACCCAGATCTTATATTCTCAGTTTACACCATATGAATTCCAAGCAGGTCTTTTGGCTTTAAGTTACTCTTGGGCATACTTACAGCATTGTGCCTGGGTTTTTTCAGCATCTCTGGGAAATTTTCTGTTTCCTAGTCTCTAATGTAATCTCTTCTGGAAACAAGATCTGCAAATTCAGCTGTTTGCAGATGATACCAAGCTGGGTGGGAGTGTCGATCTGCTCGAGGGAAGGAAGGCCCTGCAGAGGGATCTGGATAGGCTGGATCGATGGGCCGAGGCCAACTGTATGAGGTTCAACAAGGCCAAGTGCCGGGTCCTGCACTTTGGTCACAACAACCCCATGCAACGCTACAGGCTTGGGGAAGAGTGGCTGGAGAGCTGCCCGGCAGAAAAGGACCTGGGGGTGCTGGTCGACAGCCGGCTGAACATGAGCCGGCAGTGTGCCCAGGTGGCCAAGAAAGCCAACAGCATCCTGGGTTGTATCAGGAATAGTGTGACCAGCAGGAGTAAGGAAGTGATCGTGCCCCTGTACTCGGCACTGGTGAGGCCGCACCTCGAGTACTGTGTTCAGTTTTGGGCCCCTCAGTACAAGAAAGACATTGAGGTGCTGGAGCGTGTCCAGAGAAGGGCAACGAGGCTGGTGAAGGGACTAGAAAACAAGTCTTATGAGGAGCGGCTGAGAGAACTGGGGTTGTTTAGTCTGGAGAAGAGGAGGCTGAGGGGAGACCTTATCGCTCTCTACAACTACCTGAAGGGAGGTTGTAGGGAAGCGGGTGCTGGACTCTTCTCCCACGAAACTAGCGATAGGACGAGAGGAAATGGCTTCAAGTTGCGTCAGGGGAGGTTTAGATTGGACATTAGGAAGAATTTCTTTACTGAAAGAGTGGTTAGGCATTGGAACAGGCTGCCCAGAGAGGTGGTGGAGTCGTCTACCCTGGAGGCGTTCAAAAAAGGTGTAGACGTGGCACTCCAGGGTCTAGTTTAGGAGTCATGGTGGTGTTAGTTGATGGTTGGACTTGATGATCTTAGAGGTCTTTTCCAACCCAATGATTCTATGATTCTATGATTCTATGATTCCCAAGGTAGCCCAAATTTACTCCTGAGTGTGACATTCCTGTACAATTCACAAATCCACAGTATATTTGGCCAGTGTCAGCTGTGAGCATACTGATTTACAGTTTACCTCCTGCACTGTAACAGTGGTTACAATATAGACTCAACCATAGCAAAAGCATTTCTAAGAACAGTCACCTGATCACCATCCCACAAAAGTGATCTTTAAGGTGATTGATTCTGAGCAGAACATTGCTGAAGGTGAGCGATTTTTAATCTGGTGGCCTTAAAAAAATATTAGACTAAGGCTAAACAAAAATGACGGCAGATAAAGACAGCAGATCAAAATTTAATTTTACAGCTGAGTTCTCTTTGAGTAGACACACAGAATCTTTATAAAATTATACATGGATTTCTAGGATGTCATAATCCTAGCAGTGCCCTTCTTTATGTTCAGTTTAGAATAAAATTTGTAGGGATCTCCCTTTTTTTTCTGTAAATGTGATGATTTAAAAAATACAAATTCTGAACATTTTCCCCTTCTTCTACACTCATTGCTAAAAAAACCCCAGACAATTAATAAACTCAGCCTTTTTTTTTTTTTTTTTTCCTAATAAGGATTAAATAAATCTTTTTTTATCT
>WAAD01026545.1:4759-21860 GCA_013389945.1 Fregata magnificens | reverse complement strand
AACATCCACCTCACTACAACCTCCTTTCATGTAGTTGTAGAAGGCGATAAGGTCTCCCCTCAGCCTCCTCTTCTCCAGACTAAACAATCCCAGTTCCCTCAGCCGCTCCTCATAAGACTTGTTCTCCAGACTTCTGAACTATTGTACTCTGAAGATTACAGTTTTGGTCACCATTTCTTCAAGAGATGAATGAATTAGAAGATCATGTCATGAGAAATGAGGTGGTTCTGGAGATCTCATCCTGATGTTATTTTCAAAGCTGTTTCTTAGTTATTTTTCCAAAACCCCAGATCTCTCCAGTAGTAATCAAGGCTTTTTAGTCGGGTTTTTTTTCCCCGAGTGGAGGGCAGATTCTTCTTGGGAACTGTCCTATGTTGGGATTTTATGAACAACCACTGTCTAAGGCGGATGAGTTCATGGTTGGAAAAATCTTATGTCATTATGCCGTTATGTGCTGATAAATGTCTTCAGAATGAGAGCTCAGGCTGTGTAACCCCTGTGTTTCAGAAATTCTTATCTGAGGAGTGCAAGATATTTTTCAGGGATAAACCCAATACCCCTGGCTATTTCTTTTCAGGACAATGACCTTAATTGGTTAAAAGATCCAGGGAAAAATTTTGCAAGGATGGTGTTTAAAATCAGTATTTGATGGGTGACATCTAGAACCGTTTAATGCCATGTAAAGGAAAGTGGGTAGAAGCAAATCTACAGTGACACCTGGCGAAGAAAAATTTCTCAGAGCTAGAGTTGCTCTAAAGTAAACAGCTGTCATCTGTCAAATAGTTCTCATAATGCATTTACTCATCTGTTCCTTTAGCAAGAACCATTTGTGCTCTCCTCACATGCCCTTTTGCTTATCTGTTGTTATTGTTGTCACCAGAAATACTGTGAGAGCAGTGTTTTGAGCATAAACATTACCTGACAGAGCAGATAATGTAGATGCATCCTGAAATCTGAGTTAGAATGTCAAACAAAACATGTCAGACTACGAATACAACGTAGAAAAAAGTGGGTTTTTATATTGTAGTGATATTTTCAGCTGCTAAATAGAAAATATAAAAATAAAATAACATAGGAAGTAATGAAGATGTATTTATTCTGTTATGGCATCAACCCTGTCATGAAACAGTAGAGAAACTATGGAGCCTTCTAATCCTGGAAGGAAAGGAGTTGAGGGTTAGCTTGTGGACTTAGCTACTGCTTGTCAAGAGGAGATGGGCTGGGACTGTCAATTCTGGGGAAGTTCTAATGTAACATCTGCTTGTATTAAGATGTAAGGTCTTCACAAATAGCCGCGTTTAATTAAGGAGTTACAGGACAGACCTAACAAGTGAAGGTGAACACAGCAGGAAAAAGCTGAAGTTTTAAAAACAATGTTACCTTCAAAGAAACACCAGGTGAACAAATTAAATGAATTGAAGCTACACTCCAAATGTGCCCTGTTCAGAAAAATGAAGGCATACATGTTGTAAAAGCTGTCGTTTCAATGGAGAGTTTGTTTTGTTTTTCTTCTTTAAAAAAGAACATTGAACAGCAGTGTTGCTAGTCACACTGATCATTATAGACTTCATAGGGGATTCAAGGTCTCTGAAGAAAATGAAATACCTTCTGTCTATTCAGGAATGCAGGAAAGCACAAAAGTATGTCCCTTTTTCAAATAAAAATATAAACATTTTGGGCGCTTTGTACACATATTTTAAAATTCATTTGGATACTCAATACTTTTGGACAAACTCAAGGGACATCTAGCTCAAAACTGAAGTCATACACAAAGTTTGAATGATGCAGTTACATTGAAACAATGAAAAGTTACAGAAAACTATGAAAAACAGAATAATCAAATTCAGATTAACTTCTCATTTTGATTAGTTATGTCAGCTGCAGTTGAATGTAGTTTTAGTGATAGTGATTTGTCTTAAATATCTAAATAGTTTGTAAATGGAACTTAAAAAGAAAAAACCCACACAAACAAAAAAAACAAAAAACCAGAACCAAAAGGCAGTAATGTAACCGGTGTAAGTATACATGCAAGAGCTATGAGCTTAGCAAGTTAGTGTTCTTAGTGACCTGAGTGTCATTTTCATTTTTCACTTGTATCATGATATACTCAGAAACACCCCCTAAAAACAACCAACCAAAAAAAACCTCCAACAACAACCTACATACCTAGTTTTCTTAGAGGGAAAATCAGTGTATTGTATCTTTTACTTAAGTAAATGTTCAAGGGTGCGGATTCAGCAGGGGAAAATGAACTTGATCAGTTCACCCAGACTGGTGTTTCCAAGGCACATCCTGCAATGGAAGGCTTCTCTGTTGTTCTGAAATGTTCAGCTTTTCTTTTGGAGAACCTGTGAAATTGTGTGCTTACTTTTTACAGATTTGTCCCACACCCAGACAAGACCTAACCTTTTCATCTTTTGCACTGTCAAATGTAAACTAGAGCAGGCTTATTGTCTACAATACAATGGAACTGGAATGCTGTGGGATGCTTTCTTGCTTTTATTCAACTCCAGCTATTGCCATGCCATCAGTTGTAGCCATACAGGCTTGTTCTACTACTAATGTTGATAAATCAGTGCAAAATGCTTTGTATAGCTGTACAAGAAATACTTCCAACATTAGTTTTCTGAATTCATCTAAAGGAAGAAATCTCTTTATAGTTTGAGAAAATGGCATTTGATAAGGGGAAAACTTACTGTGAATTATCTTCTCCTTCCATCTTCCCACAAGGATTTCTTCTCACAGCAAGTGTCTTTCCAATGCTGTTTTTTCATTGCTCTGAAAGCTTTTCAACTGAGAAGGAAGCAGTCAGGGTTTAACTCTGTTTTTGATGGAGATGTTTCCCTCCTAGCTGGGATTTTTAGTTTAACTTTCCTTAGTTTAAGGAATGTGAATGATGAAGACTCTGATAAACAGAATGACAGTAAGTAGTTCAGCATTTGGTTCTTTTAACAGCCTCCCTAATTAAGAATCTTATCTTGGGTTGCGAAGGGATGCCAGCCAAACTCTGACACCAGAGCATCATTTCCTCTTGATTTAATCTTTTATATGTGATGCGATAGTCTGAAAGAGATCACATCTTCAGCATGTAATAACCTGTAACTTGATTGAGATAGGCATATTATAAGAATACGTATTTTTATTCAGAAGGTAGCTATGCTTTTTTTAAGTTGTGTTTTGAATTGATTCAATATACCACTACTGAACGAGTAAGACCATGTTTAATAAAGCTCATTTGTTTGATCATTGAAGGGTGTATTTTAATTCTACTTCTGGTCCTCAGAGTTCTTATCTGTTAAGCTCCCTACAGTTGTCAATGATGAGAAGTCTCTGAATGTGCCAAGGACAAAAATATCTTGATTGTTTACAGGATAATAGAACATGTGGTCTCTGTCTGACAAACTAACAAATGCACTTAAGCCTTATTAAAGTGTTGGACTAGCAAAGAGAAACAAATCAAAATGTCTGTATATATTGCTTCTACAAAATGAAGCTCTACTTTCACGAATATTGCCTTAGCAAGCTTGGAACACTGATGGAACAGCGGGGGGTTCATATCTGTACTTAATGGAAAACTCTACACTCAAAATTGTAGTTCTGAGTAAGCAGCTTTTGGTAGCTGATTTTGCTGAGTATATTTACACATCATGAAATAAGTATGAGGGATATGCAGTAAAAATGTTTGATTTACACTTAATGCTTAAGATTACAGATTTAATCTTCATGTCTTTATTTTTAAGCTGGTCCAAGCAGTGCCATTGGAGCTCAGGAAAGTACTGCCCAATTGTTGGTGTCAGATCCAAACCTCATTCATGTGTTAGTGAAATTTCTTTCCGGCACTAATCCTCATGGAACAAATCAACACAGTCCACAGGTAACTAGCAATTAAGAGAAAAACTCTTTGTAATAGCATTTCAATACACTTGACATGAATGTGCGTTATTCATAATGTATTACATCCTTAGCTTGTTTCTTTTTTTGGTTATAGTCTTAAGTTGGTTACAACGAGCAACCATAGGGAAGTTCATGTTGGCAATACAGTCTGAGTAGTGATCGTACGTTTTTACAACTATCTGGAGATTTGCCACAGGGAGAGAATGCTGTGCAATATGTCAGTGAATGTGTTCCATGTTAGGATTTCTTAGTTGCATGCGTGAAAAAAGTAATAGAGTTCAGTTAGTTTCCTGAAGTCTTGTTGGCTTGGGATAAAAATACCAATGAAGATTAAGTTTAAATATCTAATAATTCCAGAAATTAAAATTATGCTTTTATTTTCTGCCTGCTTTCTGCATTCATTCTCCTAATTTCAGCTAACGTTATTTTGCTTTTTGCAGTCTCTGAAACATCTGTGAATAGCGACAAAAAAAAAGCCCAAGTTAACTTAATTGTATGCAATATTTGACAGGAGTCTCAGAAACAGTTAGTTTAGGAGACAGAAAACACCTGGTATTTCCAGTATTTTCCAGAAAATTTTCCACAAAATACATAGTCTTTCCCAGAACTTAAACATTGTGCAGTGCCGTTAATTTAAAGCACTTATATGTAAATGTGTACTTTGTGAAAAAGCATTCAGATTAGCACAGAAGTGTATTCTGTGTGAAGCGTAGTTTGCATTGCTGAAAAGATAGTCACAAGCTGCAAAACGAGTCTTAGGCAAAGAACTTAATTACTTGCTTTTTACTCATAGTTAGTAATAGAAAAACACATAATATAAATTGATAGGGAATAGTTCTCTTGTGAAAACCCTGTAAAATTTTTCAGAAAGCAAGTTAAGCTACGTAATACTTTTCTGTTCGTAGAAAATGTTTTTGTTAGATACCACTTAATGTTCTTGAAGACACTTCAGTTTTATATAATAGTTATTAAAATGCCTTTCTCTATAGGTTGGGCCAACAGCGACGCAAGCTATGCAAGAATTTCTTACTCGATTACAAGTGCACCTTTCTTCAACTTGTCCTCAGATGTTCAGTGAATTTTTATTGAAATTAATCCATATACTTTCAACAGAAAGGTAAATCTTAACTATTTTTTTCCTTTCATACCCTCTTTGTCTTTAAAATCTGTGTGAGTATGAATCACAACTGACAGGTGTATGTCCTGCCTTGTCATGGTGTCAGGTTATAAATGGACGAGATCTTTGCTCTTGCTGCAGCGCTACCAGCAGAATTTGGGCTGCTTCTGGCACGTGGAAAAGCGTGACTGGAATCCACACACAGCTGTCTGTGTGTGAGGGACAGTGAATTGAAGCACTAAACAGTTGACTGGACTGCCCCACTCTCCTGGGGCCTACTGATGTCTTGTGTCACAGAATCACAGAATGGTAGGGGTTGGAAGGGATCTCCGGAGATCATCTCGTCCAACCCCGCTGCTTGAGCAGGTTCACCTAGAGCAGGGTGCACAGGACTGCATCCAGGTGAATATTTCCAGAGAATGAGACTCCACAACCTCTCTGGGCAGCCTGATGCAGTGCTCNGCTGGACTTGCTCCAGCAGTTCCCTGTGCTTCTTGAACTGGGGAGCCCAGAACTGGACACAGTACTCCAGATGTGGCCTCACTAGGGCGGAGTAGAGGGGGAGGACAACCTCCCTCGACCTGCTGGCCATACTCCTTTTGATGCACCCCAGGATCCCGTTGGCCTTCTTGGCCACAAGGGCACAGTGCTGGCTCATGGTCAACTTGCTGTCCAGCAGCACTCCCAGGTCCTTCTCAGCAGAGCTACTTACCAGCAGGTCAGCCCCCAACCTGTACTGGTGCATGGGGTTGTTCCTCCCCAGGTGCAGGACCTTACACTCGCTTTTGTTGAATTTCATTTGGTTCCCCTCAGTCCAGCTCTCCAGCCTGTGCAGGTCTCGCTGGATGGCAGCGCAGCCTTCTGGCGTGTCAGCCACTCCTCCCAGTTTTGTATCATCAGCAAACTTGCTGAGGGTACACTCTATCCCTTTGTCCAGGTCATTGATGAATATATTGAACAGGACTGGACCCAGTACAGACCCCTGGGGAACACCACTAGTTACAGTCTCCCTGCTAGTGTAAAGAAGTGGTGCCACTGGCCAGGGGAGAGCTTATGGCTTGTCTTTTACAGCTCTGCTTCTTGAAGGCTAGGATGATGGGCCCAAGGCTGTTGCGTATACAGCAGTACACCGGAAATGCAGCAATTGTTTGGTCTGAAGTACATTAGGAATTATCATTTATTTCTGCTATTGATGTTCTGCTCATCCTCAGACAAAGGCTTCATATAATTAGGGGTGAGCTTCCTCAGTTTCTGGCTTCCCAGCAGATGGCACTTCGGTGTTATCATTTAATCATGGAGAAAACAGTTTCTGCCTTCTCTAAGAGATTTTACCTTAGTAACTTAAATTGGATGGGTGATGTTCAGCAGGTTACATTGATGATCAATCACTTATACAAGAAATGTCATAATACAATAAAATCATTAATTCACAGTGAATCTTGGAATGTGTGTCTGCATGCTATAATTTATTTGAAATAAACTGATGACACCACTGAAAGGATAGTTTTTGAAATGCGTTAGGTTTTTTTTTTTTTGAGACAATGTCATAAAGTGGAAGCAAAGCACCAGAAAAGGGTTTAGATGGTTATTTCTTAAAACCTCAGGTAATTATTGAAGTATACTATTTCTGATCAAAGCATAAGATTGATTGTGAAGAAAAGCAGTATTTTACTGTTAGAACTAATTAAATGCCAAATATTTTCTTCAGGGCTATTTCTATAAACTGTGTTGTTCTGTATTTAATTTTAAAAGTTATAGTAAGATTAATCAATGTCAAAAGGTGCAGAGAAATATATCAGAAATTGGTAACTAACACTTCAAGAATTAGCACCAGTTTTATTTTAAATATACTGATTCAAAAGGTTCATTTTGTAGTCCACCAGTATAAGTGTAAAAGCAATGGGAAAATAAACTTATCCCTAAAAGAGATTCTTCAAGCAAACAACCTACAAGCACCAACCTGTGATAGTTTGAGTACCGTCTCATGGTCTTACCTATAATTACTATTTAGATAGCTAAAACCTGACCATCCTTCTTTCTCTTTCTACCTCAGGGGGAGAAAAGGCGGGGTGGCGGGGGAATGACCAAACAAACCGATGGGAAGAAAAAACCCATCATGATTTCCTGTTAGAAAACAAATAATCCTAATGATATTAAAGTATTAGATGACTTGTTCCCATGAACTTTCCCTGCAAACATACAACACTTTTCACCCACAACTGAACAGGACTGTATTCCAAGCCTACACCTACAAAATTAACAGAATAATTAAAAAAAAAAAAGATGGATCCTAGACTTTTGAAAAAGAAACCTTAATCCTTAGTGGTATCAGGAAAGTGATAGCACGAGCAGGTTCTACAGGCTGTGTAATGACCAGTATATTAAAAATTTATGAATGCTTGACCCATGTGAAAGATCAGATTGTGCTTCAACATCCATTTCTAAAAAAGGATGGATTTTTATTTACTGAAAGTCTGGGGTGCTTTTTGATTCTTAAAATTCAAGCAAAAAAACCAAACAAGCAAACCTGTTTAACTACTGAATATTGAACGATGAATTTTTTTTTTTCTTTTTTCTTTCAGGGGTGCTTTCCAGACGGGCCAGGGACCTTTGGATGCACAAGTAAAACTCTTGGAATTTACCCTGGAACAGAATTTTGAAGTTGTATCAGTTAGCACTATTTCTGCAGTAATTGAGTCTATAACCTTCCTTGTGCATCATTACATTACATGTTCGGACAAAGTGATGTCTCGCAGTGGCTCAGACAGCTCTGTGGGTGCTCGAGCATGTTTTGGAGGGCTTTTTGCCAATATTATCCGTCCAGGTGATGCCAAAGCAGTTTGTGGAGAAATGACAAGGGATCAACTTATGTTTGATTTGTTAAAGCTGGTCAACATTTTAGTTCAATTGCCGCTTTCCAGTAACCGAGAATATAGTGCCCGTGTTCCAGTAGCAAGCAGTACTACAGACAGTGTGTCTGATGAAGAAAAGGTTTCAGGAGGCAAAGATGGCAATGGAAGCAACCCTAATACTCAAGGCTCAGCTGCATATGTGGCAGACTTGGTGTTAGCCAACCAACAGATTATGAGCCAGATTTTGTCTGCACTTGGCCAGTGTAACAGCAGCGCTATGGCAATGATTATTGGTAGGTATTTTGTAAATAAAACGGAAGATCTTTTGGGGTGATAAACCACTTAAAACTTCTACAAACTCATAAATTGGGTGTATACATGAAAGAATGTATCACAGAAATGACGGGAAAAAAGAGACTGATAAGAAGTGAAATAGGGGACAGGTATGTGGAAAAAAACTACCATGAGGTGGGAGACAGTAACTAAAACCAAAAAGGAATGCATTTGGCATGTGCTGAATCTCAGAATGGTCAATGTTGAAAGGGGCCTCTGGAGATTGTCTGGTCCAACCTGCCTGCACAAAGCAGGGTCAACTCAGAGCCTGCCTCAGAGAGCAGGTTGCTCAGTACCTTGTCCATTTGGGTTTTTAATTCCCCAAGGGTGGAAACTCCACAACCACTGTGGGCAACCTGTTACAATGTTCAATCATTCTTAAAGTAGAAAAGCCTTTTTCTTATGTTTAAATGGGATTTCCTGTATTTCAATCTGTGCCCATCGCATGCCTTTATGTATGGATTAGGGTTAGTCTTCAGTTTGTACTATAGACACGTTACCTCAGTTGTTGTCTATGTATTGCATTATTTTCCTTTTTTTTTAATCGTTTCTGAAAAAGACAAATTACAATTGTGACCCTTGCACAGAATACATAAACTTTTCTATTCCCCTGTTTTACCAGAAATCTCATTAACATCATGTTCTGGGAGTTCCAGTCATATATTTGTGGGTGGGATCTTCCTGCTATGAACAAGTGAGGAAGCTGATGATACTTTGAACAGCAAAGTTGTTGTTTGTCAGGCATGTACCTAACGTGCATTTTCTCAGAGAGATTATCTTTGTGACTTACTTGTGAGCTGTGATGATAGCATAGGGTTTATTTGCACAAATTAAACCAGTGACTGAAATACCATGAATGTTACTGCATGTGCAAAACTGGACAAATTTGCAGGAGGATAGGCAAAGAGCTTGCACTCCATTTCAGGTGCAATAGTTGTAAAATTTTGCTGTCTTTATAGTGATTCTCTTGTTCCAAAGAAAGTACTTCTGGCCTTTTCTGTGCTAGATGTGAAGAAGATGTGAAACTATTAACCAATGCTGTTATTAGAAAAGAGTATACTTTTTGGCTGAGAGCACGTGAATGTTAGACCAGTGGTTCATTTTGGCATAAAAGCAATTGAGGAAAAAGTAGTAACCTCCAGTAGTCAAATTAAACAGCAGGCAGGATTTGACAAGCCTGGATTGCGCTGTTGGAACCTTCCCGAAATTAATTCCAGAATGTCTCCTCCTTTACTCTGGGTGGTTGGTGTCATATTGCAATATGCTATGGACACTGAAAAGTAGTTTGTTCTGGGAATGATGGTTTGTACTCAATATGTGTTTCTTTGGGGTGAAATTCAAAAATTCTTCTCCTCAGCTTTGATGTCTTTCTAAACCACCAATTTTTTGTCCAGCAGTTGTTTTGCCTTTTTAAAAAGGCAATTTGGAAAGATAGTGTTGTTTCAAAGTGTTCTTCATTGAATTCAGCATACTGGGCCAGCTGATCGCTTCAGTGGACTGTTCCTCCCAAGGTCTTTTAATATAGGTTATTGAAACTAATTTGTATGTGTATTTTGGGAAGATATAACACAGCTACTTGTGGTTTTAGTTCCTTCATGAAGAACTGTATTAAGCTCTCTCTAGACAATTTCTATGAACAAAACATTTCTCCAAGACTGCAGCCAAGATTATATAGGATCCAAAAACCAGTTATCGGCATATAGTAGTAAATATGTAATAGCTAGTGCAGCATACTAGCTACCCAGGAAAGATAAACAAGACAACATCTGCAGATGTGTACTGATAAGTAGCGGCTCTGGTGTCAAAATTTATGCTAATAATGTTAATTTACTGCACCTGGTGAGCCCGTTGGTCAGGAACCAGGATGGCCTTGAGTAATTCACTTGTCACATGAAGTTAAAACATTTGTTGGATTTTCTTTTATGACCATTTTGTCTATTTATTTTATTAGATTTTTATGCTTTGTCGTTGACAGACTATGAATATCATACAAGTAACAGTATTCCCCTCCTATCTTACCTTCCCCTTGCCTCGAAGTCTTCACAGCAAGCCTGCCTTAGTTGGCTTCAGCTCCATCGTTCAGTCCATTTAACTTTTGTAGACCATGCAAAGACTGAGTCTTAAGACTTTTCTTTCTCTGTCTGTCTCCATGCATCCAGTGCTTATCAATAT
Organism: Fregata magnificens; assembly: GCA_013389945.1. Taxonomy (NCBI): domain Eukaryota; kingdom Metazoa; phylum Chordata; class Aves; order Suliformes; family Fregatidae; genus Fregata; species Fregata magnificens. The sequence continues at coordinate 11,492 of WAAD01026545.1, read as the reverse complement.
TTTCTTTCTTGATATCTTGAAGGTGATTAAAGTACTACAGCTGTCAGTTCTCTTGCTGGAATGTTTCTCTAAGGCACATTCCAAAGATCACTTGAACATGTTACTTTTTATTATTATTTGTTAGTATAACTCCAGTTTCTTTAAATGGAATGGGATTATTCCATCCATTCCCCCACTCAAATCTAAAACCACTTTTAAAAGCTCTTCCAAATTGATGTCATATGCTTTGTAAGACAGTTTTATTTATGGAGGTAGTCTCTTCCTTGGGAAGATTATGCTTTTGCTTTCCATCCTCAATTTCAGCAATGTGTAATCAATATTGCTGAATATTGATATTCAGTAAATCCTCATTAATAAATCCTGAGCTGTAACACTGAGGAGAATGCTGGGAGAGGTATTTCTGATAGAAATATACATGTTAAATGGTTTGGGGTTTTTTTTTTTTTGGCTGCACAAGTGCAGTTTTATTATCTGAAAAAAATATTAAATACTTGTTAGTTGCTTCTGGCTAGGAGTGATTCCAATCCTTGTAGTTCTTATTCTGTTTCCTTCACTAATTACAGTCATTTGTATGGTCTTACCTAAAATTGGATTTAAATTCCCTGACTTTCTGGGTCAAGTCTTCCTATTTATAAAGAAGGTAGCATGTATCTGGGAACACTGATAGTAGTTTATATGATCCTGAAAACTGGCCCATTTGTAGTTAGTAAAATCCATGTGAACATTTAACTGAAAAGAAATTTAAATATCCTTGGGTTCTCTTACGTGCTGTAATGGTTTGTTAGGTCTCACCTTCTGACTTTTGAACTGTTTCTGTTTTCACTAAGGTGCAAGTGGCTTACATCTCACTAAACATGAAAACTTTCATGGTGGCTTAGATGCAATATCAGTTGGAGATGGGTTGTTTACTATCCTGACAACGCTTAGTAAAAAAGCAACAACAGTGCAAGTGATGCTTCAGCCAATTCTTACTTACATGGCCTGTGGGTACATGGGAAGACAGGTGAGTTCACTTAGATCTGCTGTGCTTCAAGGGAATTATAGGTTAGTTGATATTGTAACCTGTAATAGGCTCAGAAAACTGAACTAGTGCTATGTAAAAGAAATGTTAACATTTTTTTCAACCTCACTTCACTTCGGTGCTGATGTTAGGAAGCCTCCCTCTATTGCCCACGGTAGAGGGAGAGAGCGAGTTTCTGTAAGGACATTTTGACATTCCCGTAAATGTTCCTGGCTAAAGGCTTGAAGAGGCATTGAATGTTTTATGATGTTCAGGTGGGAAACACATTTATTGTGTTCATATTAGTGGGTACTTTAAATGCTTAATATTCTTATTCCTTTCAGCTGCTTACCTCTGGTAGTTCAATCTTTTTCTTACCACAAAGATTTCTCCTGTGTAGCAGTGAACCGTATGGAGCATGATATTGCTATTTCGTGTTAGAGAGGTCAGCTATGGTGGCATTTCCTCTCTGGGATTTTTGCCTACTCAAAGGAGAGACTAACGCGTATTTGTCATATTAATTTTGCATGAAACTGTGTATTTCTTAACTTTTTCTTCTAGGGTTCTCTCGCCACTTGTCAGTTATCTGAGCCGCTGCTCTGGTTCATTTTACGAGTGTTGGATACAAGTGAGGCACTGAAGGCTTTCCATGATATGGGTAAGAAAGTCTTGTCTTTAGCTGCATCAAGTAAAAGGCTTATTGTAGATTTTTTTGGTGCTTAAAGAAGGAATGCAAGTGTGTGTCTGGAGGAGCAAATTTACTAAATATGCCTTTGCTTGCTCAGAATCTATTGCATGTTTCTGAACAGTGTTGGGTTCCCCCCCCTCCGCATTATACACAGGTGGTGTTCAGCTTATTTGTAACAACATGGTCACGAGCACAAGAGCTATTGTTAACACAGCAAGAAGTATGGTTTCGACTATTATGAAATTTCTTGATTCTGGTCCCACCAAAGCAACAGACAGCAGTTTGAAAGCTAGAGTGCTAGCTTCTGAGCCTGATAACGCGGAAGGGATTCACAATTTTGCACCTTTGGGTAAGTAATACTTCTTTCTCTTACACTAATATCCACTGGTCACTTGAATCTTTATCAAGTTCTTAACAAAAAATATTGTGATAGTGTCAAGTGTTGCAATACTGTTAAATCTTCTAAACAGAAGGACTGCTGGTGTTTCAAGAAGATGTTGGGGGAGGAGGTTAGCCCCTCCTCCACAGGTAATAAGACCTTGTGTAGATAGGGGAAAGAAGGAAAGGGAGTGATCTGTATCTGATGTGATCATGCATCGAGATCCACCCTCCTCCCCTAGGTCAGGGGATAGCCAGTTCCAACCCACCATCTGCCACCGACACACTAAGACTCACTGACTTCACTTAAGGCACATCAGATTTGATGGAGCTGTTAGAGCAGCACAGCAAAGTTGGATTACACAGAATGAGCCTGAGCTAGGTCAAACAGAGCAGCAGAAGCTGGAGCATAGGGCTGATATTGCTGATGCTGCTCTCACACCTGCACCTAATTGCTCTGATGTTGCTTTGTTAGAATTGCAGTGCTGTTTTGGTATCAGTACAATGGCAGCCACTTAACTAAAATGCACGTGTGTTAAGACGTAGATGTACTCTAACATCTTACAAAGGCTTCTTTTCACTACTAGTGTCTTAGTGTTTTCTGTTGCTGCCCACTAGCCTAGCATAGCCCATGAATGTATTCGTACAGAGTGTCTCACTGTCAAGAGGGGAGAAGGAAAGGATTACTTTTAAAATTTCTGGAAAAATTGTTGGACAAGAGAGAAATCCATTCAGTCCTGTCATTCAAATTTAAGAGTGTCAAAAATAATGAATTTAAAAAAAAAAAAAAAGGAGGTTTATTTGGCAGAATAGGGGTCTGTTAGAAGTCTTCTACCTTGCTCTTCACAAATTCCTTAAAGGTAAATTTAAGAATCCTGCAAATGTTGGTACTTGATTACTTTAAGCAGTAAAAATCCTAAGCATATATGGTGGTGGGTTCTTGCATGCCAAATCTCCCAACTTGCAGAGTGCCACAGTTCTCGAGGTTCTGCTATGAGTGCATCTATCTTGATATTTTACTTCCAGTCAGGAGTGTGCTTTTGAAATGAACCTTCTGGTTGTCCTCACTTACTACAGTCTGATTCTCATCACGTAGCATTCTCTGAGAGATGAACTCTATTCATTTGGGATGAAAGTCTATGAAAACGTGTCCAGGAATTCACCTCCAGCTGCTACTAGGCATTCAGTCATGGGGCCAGGCTAGAGCTACTTTAAAGTAAAACACCCCAAGTACCTGTAGTTTAGACAGCACAAGTCTGGTCTTGTTCTGCCATACTACTTGCTAAAGAAGACATATCCTAGATCGTCCTACTTCATTCTTAACTCATGCTCAGATTAGAAAAATAAGAGCTGCTGTGGTCTGGTTTTTTTTGCTTCTGGTGTCTTTTTTAGAAAAAGGTTTTCAGGTGAAACAAACCTTTTTAAAGAAAAAGGTTTGCAGATTTTGGTTATAAAGTCATGTATGTTATAATTGTAATATTTAAATTATTATTTATTAATTTTTGTTTATTTATTTAAACCTTAAAGCCTTCATTAAGTTAACTATGAATTAACTGAGTTCAAGTTCTAAGCATACTGTTCAACCTGTACGTTTTGATTGGTTTGTTTTTGAAATGAACTCTTGATAGAAATAAGATTTTGGTAGCAAGTGTCCCCTAGCAAATTTTCAAGCACGTGCATATGCATGTGGATATGTCCACTGCCTATTGTAAAACAGTCTAAGAGTAAAAGAAAAATATCTCTTCAGTGATTATTATTACACACGGGATGTTATCAATAAACCGAAACAGGTGAGATGGGGGGGAGGGGAAGTGTTTTCCACAGTTCAGGTTGTAAATTAATCTGGGTTTTATTAAAAAACATTAATAATTAATGTTAATGGTGCTGGTTTTGAAGGTTCCATCACCTCAAGCAGTCCCACTGCCCAGCCTGCTGAAGTGCTGTTACAGGCTACTCCTCCCCACAGACGAGCTCGGTCTGCCGCATGGTCGTACATATTTTTACCCGAGGAAGCCTGGTGCGACCTCACGATTCACCTTCCCGCGGCTGTGCTGCTCAAGGAGATCCACATCCAGCCTCACCTGGCCTCTCTGGCGAGTAAGTAGATTCACTGACATTGATGCTGGTTTGAAAATTTGAAGGGTAGCATTTATAAATGATACAAAGAGTGTAATCAGAGGAACTAAAGCTGCAGGTTTTTTGAAGAATACCTGTAAAATAAGTTGAAAAGCTTGCTAATTCTGCTTTCCTTGAGAATGGAAGGCCTTGCCTCTGCTTGATTTCTTCCAGTTCAGTACATGTTTTGTGGCATTAACTTTAAATATGCCAAAAAACTGGCCAAACTTCTCAAAACTTTCCCTAGTGAGAATGAGATATTGGTCGGGGGTCTTCAGGCAAAATGGTTTTCTGTGGTGGTTGGAATAAAGCATGAGATTTTCAGCGTCTATTGTCATAGCCCTGTAGGGAAACATGTGGCATTTACACTGACAGGACTTTTCTTTATCTGAAGTTTTTGAAATAAGCTGTATACACCATGTATCAAAATGCTTATGCATTTTAACATATACCATCGCACAGGTCAAATACTCCAGCTGCAGTTCTGTAGTAGCATTTGCCTGAGATCATTTTGATCAACTTGTTCTGTATCTTTAACAGGGATACGTGTTTAACACTTAAAATTCAAACCAGTACAGATTTTTAAATAGTATTAAACCTTCTTATCTTACTCTGTAGCTTGCCCTTCATCAGTATCTGTTGAAATAAGCGCAGATGGTGTCAATATGTTACCTTTGTCAACTCCTGTTATCACAAGTGGTCTCACATATATAAAAATCCAGCTGGTAAAAGCTGAAGTTGCCTCAGCTGTCTGCCTCCGTCTCCATCGTCCTCGGGATGCCAGTACACTAGGCCTCTCTCAGATCAAACTGTTAGGCCTCACGGCCTTCGGAAACACCTCGTCCGCAACTGTCAATAATCCATTCCTTCCCTCTGAGGATCAGGTCTCTAAAACAAGGTAAGCTTCTAGTATCAATGGCCAGAGGCATGTTCATGCCAGTTCATGCTTTTGTCCTTTTTAATGATGTTTTCTGCTCCGAGTCAGATCTTTCAGTAGCAAACTGTATTCGTGAGTACCTGTTTTTGTAGTTGAATTTTACCATTTGCAGAATCTGTTTCAAATATCTTGGAAAATCTACCTTTTTTTTCTATTTTTTCCTCCCTCTCCTCCCTCTCCTCCCTCTCCTCCCTCTCCTCCCTCTCCTCCCTCTCCTCCCTCTCCTCCCTCTCCTCCCTCTTTTTTCTTTCTGAAGTAGCAACATATTTCTTATCCCTACCGAACTCAGTGGAGTTACACAAGTATTGGAGCAGGAAGAGAAATAGGACAATGGGATGTTTTGTGGAAGTTGTATCTAATATTGCTGTTTGCAAACATTTGCGAAATAGGAACTGAATGTTGTTGTCATTCTGGCGTATCAGCAAGATTTCTTTTCAAAAGCTCTTACTTGGCTAGGTGGCATCTTGAGTTTTGTACTCATTTTTAAATAAAAATAAATAACCCCTTAAGGATTTTAAAAAAATAAGTGTTAAAGCTTTCCAACTTTGCATTTAATTTAATGGGTGAATTTTTGAGATTTCCTGGTTCTGAAATTTAGCTACTAAATTGTTAAAATATGTTACTTTGAAATATTTCATCTTTGAACCTTAATGTTTATAAATTTGAAAAAAGAGCATGGAAAAGTTTTAAAAACCTTTCTTCTTTTGCTGGGAAAAAATTTGAGAGAGTAAGTAAATTTAGAGAACATGAATACTGTCCAATGTGTATTTGATAAAAGCTGTATAACTGAAATTGGTCTTTGATCTTGAATACCAATGAAGCTAGTTTTCATAGTGAAGTTACACTATTGCTGCACTTGTACTTCAGAAAAGATTATCTTAGTCACACAAAAAATAATCAGCATCTAAAGAAAGAAGGTGAGTGTACATTCTTCATGTCTTGAAATGTTTTATTGTGGCTTTCAGCTTAGTTTTACAAGTATCTCAATAAAGTAATGGTAGTAATATGATAGATATATTCAAGAAATTTGAATATAATTTTGTTTTAGATGTAATGGAAAACTTCGTCTTTTCTAAAATGATACATATTTAGGAGTAAATTATTCCTAAAATAAAAGTGTAAACTTCATTTAAGGTCTGTATGCAAGTTTGCCTTTTGAACTGTGGAAGATAAGGTTAGCTATGAAAATAAGTTAACCTGTTAGTTTAGAACTTGTCAGTGAAATGATGCCATTTATTTCACATGCAGCTTAGATTGCCATCTTGTTCATAATGCTTGTTTAAACAGCATTATAGTTTATTTTTTATAATTAAAATCTAGCTAATGTGTTTCCAAATTGATTCAATTACAATAGGTTTACTTTTAAAGATTTGTTACTAAGAGGAATACTGAACCATATTGTTAAAGAATAAGAGACACATGGGGAAATGCAGTGGCTAACACATTTTTAATTTCTGCGCTTTTTCTGTGTGCTTTTTAAATCAAGTTCACTAAGGTTCACTGTAATTTATTGTAGATGTGTATGACCCTAAAAGTTTGTAAAGTCAGGGAAGCTGTGCAGGTGTATAATTTTAATGCCAACCACTACTGCAGCATCTTGATCTTAAATATGAAG
>WAAD01026526.1:9705-23747 GCA_013389945.1 Fregata magnificens | reverse complement strand
TGATAAAGAGGTTACTCAGAGTCTCCTGGAACAGCTGTTCTAGCCTAAAGCAGACTGTCTTGTCACCTACCCCTGGTAACACTTTCCCTTCTTATCTCTTACGATAGGACGCTTAGACTCATGTTAATGAAGGAGATCAGGTCATTTCTGTACACTACTCTCTTTAAAGTGCCTAATTAATTTTTCTGTTGTACACTTTGATCAGAACACATTCCTGGTTTCAGTTTTCAGTTGGTTTTGGGTTTTTTTCCCTTTACAGGTCCCTTCAGAAAGGGTGCTAAATTTTGCAAATCAGAACTTATAAATATATACTATGCAATTCATAAATAATAAATAATTATTATAATTCCATTTGAAAATGCAGCTGAAATTAGCTCATTTTTAGCAATTTAAATATGATACTTGAAGATAAATGGATGGCAAAACTGAGAAATGGAGTTTCTAGAAAGACAGTCAGGAACTCTTAGTTACAAGGACCTTTTTCCTCCTGACCCCCTTACACCTCTGCTTAGCAAAGAGATAGGAGAGCTTAGCCGCTACATATATTGAATGTACCACTCAAGAGTTCTTTGGTTTTGTCTGCAGGGTTGTGTACAGGAGTGTACAGTCCTCATACCTTTACACCTCTGGTGTAACCTTTTTCGGGTGTTTTTACTTCTGTAAGACTTTGAACTTGGTACAGAAGAAATGTGGTCTCAGCACAGTATGATGACCTGTAATACAGTGCTCCTTGCATTAAAACTGCCCATATCTCACACAAGAGTGCAAAGTTTAGGCAGTTTGTTGAAGGTTGAACTGGACTGTTCTGATACAGTTTTCTTTATCTTATCAAAGGTCTCCCAGTGAGCCTGGTGAGTCCAGACTACTTTTTGGTCTCTGGTTCCTTGGCTCAGTCTTTGTCTTCAGGCTGCATGAGTCAGTTTGCTATTCTCTGGCCACCGTTCTCTAATTTTCTGCCTATTTTTTTCTCTGGTCATTTTTATCTGTGACAATATGTTAGGAATATTTTGTTCACAAAACTCTGACTTGCCTTAATCTGTCTCAGAATAAAACCTTTCTCTCTCTGACATTTTCCTAGTTCTGTCTCTGAATGTAGCCACAAAAATTTTGATTGCTCTGTGTACTTTGCCTGGCCATTTCGGATTCCCTGCTGCCTCATTTCCTATGCACAAAATCAGACTAAACTTGTTCGCTGTTTCCCCACTTACCATTTCTACATCCTCAAAATGATGATTGTGTATTAAATAGCAATTGCATCTTCACAGGGATAGTCACAGCTGTGGTAGACACCAGTGGCCTGAAAAAGTGGGTTGTAAATTTGGCCTGCTACATTTATTACATGTCTCTGATCTGAGAAGTGTTAGAATCACAGTTTAAGGCCGTTATGGACAGTTCATCCAGACTTAAGTGAGGCTGGTGGGTGCATGTTGAATGCCAGCCTGGGACTGCTACAAAATGAAAATGATTTTCATATGTTTAGTCCAGTTGTATTTCTCATTATGTGTGGCTAGTGGCTCATTTTTCTGAAAGGCCTCTCTTTGGTCAACTTACTTTCCAGCTGACCTTATAAGATTGCAATATGTGTCTGAAAAATCAATTAAAAAAGAACTGAAATACACTTCTATTATATATTAACATGTGTCCTTGTAAAGAAAGGCCATCATCTGGGTATGCAAAGGCTAATAATTGACTAACTTGTGGTGCCACAATATTTGTTCTATTTATTTTCTTTGCAGAAAGCATGCAAACACTTTAGAGGGACACTAAAAAAAAATCTGCAGAGTACTCATACCAAGTTTAAATAGGCACATGTTAAAATGTTGAGCAATAATTATCATTGTTTATCACCAAGGGCTCCAAAACTCTTCTGTCTAACGAAAGAGAAAATGTAGATTTTAATAGGTTAATGGTAATGCATGAAAAATAAGTTTACTTTGGCTCATTGTAAGACTACAAAAAAAGTTGAAGATCTGGTGTGATAAAGGCACATGAAAAGACTGGTTTGTGGTTTTGTGTTACAAGAGACAAGTTCAGCATTTGACTTCAGGAAGTTTCTGAGGGTTCCACGAGGTGCTCAGCATTTACACAACTGTGTCTGCAAACCACTATAAAACTGAAGCTTAACCGTGACATTTGACTCGGAGGAGAAGCTCTCAGTGACTTGCAGTGTTTTGAGGGGACAAAGAGGACAATGCATTCCTGTGTCAATACTAGCAGCAGAGGGCATGTAGCCTGGGACTCTCATGTCCAGTGGCAGCTGAGAACTGATTTGGCCTCCACCCTTGTTTGCCTTCCTTAACTTGTGTGCTTTTTTTTTGTTATTCACTGACTGTACTCCTTTTCCTCCAACTAGAATTGCCTTGTGGCCTGGAAGTATTGCACTTCCACAGATTTCATACCACAGGACTATTTCTTCCCTAAAATACTCTGAGCTATTACAAAAAGATTTACTTTCATTACAGTAATCTTTACCAGGCTAATTGATATTTGGTTGAGAAGTCATTTTGAATTGCTACACTCATGGTGGTGCCATACCTTCTTTGGCTTAATGGGACTTCCAGGAGATGCCAGGACCTCTGAAATAGTCTCATAATGTTCAGAACTATCTCCCAGTCTATATGATTATGGTAAAATGAGTCGCTCTTATCCTTTCCTAGTGAATTTTGGGAGAACTCACCTTTCCTTCTGGGCAAACACATATATTCCGGGAAAACTTCAGAGGACTTGGAGTATTTGAATAGTTTAGCTTCTATCCACATTGTTCTAAGGGAATAATGGTCTTTCACTCAAATGAGGAAATTCGTCAATTTCAGTTTATAACTCAAAGTGAGCTTGATAAATGAGCTAATCTGTGGTGCTTGCAACATAGGCTTTGTAGCTTGAGAACACCAAGATTTTAGGGTTACGGGTTTTTTTCTCTGAATAAGAGGTAAGCTGGGGCTATATTTCGACAGTATAATGGCAGGGCAGACTCAGTTGTGGTATCCAGCTGTGAATCTGACACTAATCTTTTGATAGTCACACCTTGTTGGGCCTAATTCTGAGATTAATGTTTACATCCTGCGTGGGAACATATTCCAGTCACCTGTTACTACCCACATCATATTGTATATAATCCCTTTCATTAGTATATTGCAGGGTTTTTTTTTTTTTTTGCCCCAATTTCTCATTGAAAATCCATTCCATAACTTGCTTGCTCTTATATGTAAGAAACTTCTTCTAATTCTTGGACTAAATNCCATTCCATAACTTGCTTGCTCTTATATGTAAGAAACTTCTTCTAATTCCTGGACTAAATGTATACATGCCAATTTTTTTTTACATTTGTTCTTTTGTCAACTTTAGATTTCAGCTTAATTGATTTGAGTTGGAGCTGAGAACACTTTCAGAGTCAGGCTGATGCTTTTTGAAAGAGCTTATAAATCTGTAATTCCAGTGCTCTCCCAGTTTTCTTTGAGGAGAAAGTACATGTTTCCTCCTGCTCAGTGATGCTTTGATACCAAGAGCTTTTTATTTGCTTAGAGCAATTCTTCAGTTTTGGGGGCTTGTTTTAATTTGGCTTTTGTGACTTGAAATATCTGGTCTCTCATAGTAGATATTAAAGAGAAAACCAGCATGCACTACTCAGGATCAACTTCGTTAGCAATTGCTTACCCAGAGGATAAATAATGAAGCAGCTTTACTGTGAAAAGAATTAATGAGAGACATAATTTTTTACAGATAAGAAAATGGTATCCTTCACTCAACATTACCATTGAAGCTGTAATTTTTTGTGTGATTCAGTGATAAATATTTGTGTGAACTTTGATATATACTTGTTTGGGTATTGGGATTTCCTTAGCTTCTCTTTTAGTGCTAATAAGCAGAATGCACTAAAAATATTTTTCCTGAAGTTGCCCTAATTTCATGGGACATCTGTGTTCTCGTAGGACTAAGCCTTTTGCTAAGGGATTACTGTCAGATTCTGAAGAGATGAATGGGAAAAGTTGTCCCTTCATCTCCAAACAGCTTAAAATGAAATGTCCGAACTTCCACTCCCAGGAGTCAAGTCTTGCTCCTGAGTTGAATGATGGCAAACCTTAGGGATTTGAAGAGTAGTGTAATTGTTAGTCCAAATACCAAAAAGTAAATTCTGAGTATCAAGTGCCTAAGAGTGGCATCTGAATAACAAATCTGAATATTCCATTAAATCAAACACATTGTACCAAGTACTTGCATTTTATTTTGGCAATGAGATAATATTTGTTTAATATAGATCCTGAAGTCCTGATAAAAACAAAACTTCCGTTATGATAAGATTGCAGGATTAGCCCCAACTTTGGTAATTAATGGCCTGCTTCCAGCAAAAACTATCAACACTGTTTCTTCACTAGAAAATATAGTTACCTCAGGGCCAATTTTGTATGGAATGCTTGAGACCGGTTTGAGATATATATGCGACATATGCACACATTTTTATGTCTGCATATTAGCAATTCTGTATCTTTGGTGTGGCATTGCCTTTAATATAAAATTAGACCTGTTTATGGTGGTTTTTACATGTGGATGGTTCTACTATATTCTTAATTAGTTATACATTATTTAATTACTCCTGTAGTATATGCTAGTCAAAATACAGATGTGTTACAGTTCTGATTTGGAGTTCCCAGGCACAAAATGCCTTCCATTAAAATCTCCTAGATACTAAATATCAGTTCAGATACTCATAATTCTGATAATTCTGAACAACTGATAATTCTGCTATCAATTCAGACAACAGAATAATGCTTGGTAGAGCTTACTACTGTGCAATAAAACAAAATCTTCCACATGATCAGCCTCATGCCATCAGGAGTAGTGTTGATGGGCAGGAAGAAATTTGACAGGAGAATGACTGCTCTCTCCCTCCTTTCACCCAAGCTGTGGTCCCATAACTGCTTACCAGGACACACTGGAGCGGAGCACTGAGACTCCTGGGACCCCTCACCTCATGATCATCTCCAATTGGAAATGGGTCTTGTGTGGACCACAGTAATGCTGGGGCATAATGAACGTATTTCACTCAGCTTAGAGAGTCTCCCACGTTTCCCACCCACACTTTTATGTATACCAGAAAATAAAAGAAAATAAATTTATATTTAAAAAGAAGACCATAAGTTCCAGGTTATACATTTCATGTCATGTGGGAAGCTTGCAGAGATCCTTGCAGAAACAGATGCAGAAGTTGTTTGCATCTCACCTGATACAGGGCTTTAATCTCTTGTTTTGATCTTCCTCCTGCTACTGATTCTCCTCCAGTATGTAGATTATGTTCCTCCCCTACAAGTGTTTGCCGGTTTTAGTCTTCTGTCATACAGCAGTACTACTTTTTCACGCTGGGAGCTCTGCTTTGTTGCAGGATTTTAGTAGTTCATGATATTAAGCATTGCCAGATCTAGCTGCTCTGTGAATAGGGAAGGGTGCTGGAAGAGGAGGAGACATGGCCCTTTGCTTGACCTCAGTCCAATCATGTCACACCATGCAAGTGTCCTCTATTAGAGATGCTAAGGGGATGCTACAGTTCTTTCAGCCATTCAACTTTCCACCAATTCTCCTGCTAAATAAACACCTGATGATCTTTGTCTCTAAGTTATGGCTCAAGCACATGCCCCCTTCTCGTGTTTGCTCTTAGTCTGTAGGTGGGGACCTCTCAGGGCATTTTAGGGCTTTATGATTACTCTTTACGTGGTATTTCGCAAGGTTTTTACTAAGAAGCCGCCTTTCTTTCAGTCTGGTTGGCAGCTGCCTGTCACATATTCCAGCTGGGAGAGCTTTCTGCATTGATTCTTGGCCAGTTTTCTCCCCAGCACCTGACTCTGTTGCTCACCCTTGGAAGTGTGACTTCCTTGGTCTGTAGAAGTGGATATGACCTTGACATCTGTTCCTTCCAAGCAGATCTTTTGTATCCTATCCCTTCATGATTCCTGCAGGCAATTGCACTGTATCGATACTTCCTATTGCCGTCCACACTTTCCCAGCACTTTGTGTGAGCTTCTGACTGTGTCCTCATTCACTAAAACAAGAGAGATTCCTGCTGGTTGCTTCTGTTTGTTTGACCCTGTAAGCCGATTGCTGAATAAGGAGTAAACAGCACAAATGGGGAAGTCAATTTAACTTAAAATAACATCAATTCAAGGCTGTTGTTCTCTGTGCTCTCCCTGCAGCGCTGAGTAGCCAGAGAGCTGGGAAGACTGACTGCTTTCTGTTGAAAGTACCTAAGTTGGCCTTAATGGGGACCTATCAGTTACCAGTTACAAAGGTAAGAACTATTTTTTTTCATGTTGGTTTTCTTTTTGTTTTATAGGGGACATTCAGTAGAAAATACTCGGATTGAATGGCCAGCATACCTCTGAGGATTCATGTTAACTGCACCTTGTGCCTATCATATGTTATTTTGTGCCCTACCTAGGGACATTACGACTATAACCTCTTCATCAGTGACAGAACACAATCAATTAATGATTTTTTTTTTATTTGTCTTCTATCTCCAGCACCTAGAATTTCTCCTTGAGCCATTCATTTTAACTCGCTTTTTATCCTACATGTATCTACTGAGCTTATACGCATCTCTAGTGTTAACTTTTCATTTTTCAATTAAGACTCTGAGGTCCAGATACTTTGCATAATAAGACATAATCAAAATTTTAATCGAGGAAAAAATAATAATCTCAATGAAGCTACACTGAATCACACTAACTAGCATCTGTTGGGAGCTCTTTGGATCCAGGGTGGGGAGCACCTTTATGTTCTAGGGTCATCTCTAGAGATTTGTTGCTTCTAAAACTCTTCTGATAGGATTTTAGACCATCATCTTAAGAAAAATGTTACAGTTACTTTGAGATATTTCAAAACAAAAGTTCTTCCTGACATAAAATTACATTATCATAAATCTTCACTTACTGTAATTTTTGCCATTTTCTAACACTGTTGGAAACATCTAAAGCTATTCTTCTGGCTTTAGAATCTCAGACTGAGTTGAAAAACGAAATGTGTTAAATCTGCGCTTGCTACGTTATAAATGCATACTTCTTTTGACATTCTGTCGTTGCTATGGTAATGCACAATCTGCAGTCTTTAACTGGATACATCCATCGCCATTCATGAGTCAGAATGATTAGCCAATAATTATGACCCTTGCTACCTTCAGCATGATACACCTCAGCGCAATGTGAAGAGCATTCCTCCTTGTATCTTTCGTTTTCTGCTGAAAACAGTAGTAGTATAGTAGGACATTGTGTTTGTCTCTTCCTATGGAATTGGTCTGCTGACAGGCCTTGAAAAGACTGAGGAGCAACTTCAGTTTTGTTTGCAGAGAGCCCAGGGATGCAGGGAAGCCAGGGTCTAACATTTCCATCCTCTTGGCACAGGTCCAGGATGCAGACCTCAGGTGGTTTTCTTGCCCTGAGGCCAACTGGTACAGCAAGGCTTGTAGTAAAACTCTTATCTCTGAGACGGGGCAGCCATGTCCAAGCTTCCTACTGGGAATGATCCCTGACCGGTGTTAATTCCTGAACCATGCTTTGGCAGTGTCTTGGAGAGTTGTAGTTGGCCTGAGCCAAAACTCTGCAGAGACTGTGTGAACAATTTAACAATATGGACAGTCACAGGACAGTGCTCAGGCCTGTGCCCTGACGCTGTTTGGTTTGCTAGTGTAGATGAAGTACTGTTTCTGGGCAACCTTTCCAACATGTCACCTTTTGTTCTGGGGAGATGGCGTCTCGGATCTGCATCAATGCACACTTCACACCTGCTCATCATGCTTGCCTGTGCTCATCACGCATGGAGAAGCATACAAACAATTTCTGCAGCACCTCAATTAGACAGAATAGCTAGCTGGGGATTAAGTAATGTGTTGGGATTGTTGCAAGCAAAACTAATTTGGAAAGACTGTACTCAGTACAAGTGAAATACAATTTATTTATGAAAACAAGGAGAAGTTGCCATTCGCCTCTCATGCTTTTCTGATGTTTGGATCTTGTTGCACGCATGTTGTGATATTCATAGGTCCTGCCAAGCTGTGAAGGCAAGCGAAGTCTCCGTGCGTATTCTGATCCTCTGGAAGCCATTGTGCAGATGAGGTTTCATATTCTGGGGTTTCTTCCTTTTTTATTCACTCCTCTGTCTCATCCATAAATGATCACCTTCTCATTGGTTCTCCACACATAATGTGATTTCTGGTGCTCTGCTGTTGTTAGTTAATACCATGTGAGAACATGTTTGAAATGTTTTATGCAGGAAATACTCTTTGTAAGTTCCATTTTGCTTTCCCTAAACAGAGCCTAGCCACTGGCTTTGGGCAGAGGTCAAGTGAAGGAACACTCCTACAGGTATGTTCCGGGACACCTTGCCACCAATACTTTGCAGCATAATGAATTTGAAGCTAAACATGCAAGAATTATTTTCTTTGAGAACTTACAGACCGTCCTGGAATTGACTGCTTATGATTGCTTTTGGAAACCTCACCTCTTTTTACACCTGCACCACCAAGCAGTAACAGGCTGATGTTTTGGGGCAGTCTCACCCACTTTGCTCCAGAGGGAAAGTGTTGTTACTGCTTACTGTACTGTCTGAGGCCCAACACACTCTATGCCAAGGAATAAATTCTGAGATTATCGCACAGAGAAGGCTCACAGAAAGTACATTTGTAATTCTTCAGCGCTCTGAATTCTTCCCAGTTCACTGGGAAGAACATAGAAGTATTTTCAGATTTTTACTGCTGAAAACACTTTTTGTTCTTGTGCCCACACATATCTGGTAGAACTATGCCTCTGCCTCCTTTAAATGCTCTTTTAGTTAATATACTGCATTACACATACTGTTGGAAAAGAAAATGAAAAGCAGGCTCCTCTTGAAGCCTATTTGTACTTCTCTGTGTTATTTTGCAGGACTGACAAAAATCATGCTGTATGGGAAATGAGTATCTTTCCACTGGTTTTGCATATAATCTGCTATATTAAATTTTGATTGAGGTTATCTGTCTAACTTGTAGGCCTATATATGCAAATCAAAAGCACTAAGTATTGTGTTTGGCTAACAGCCAGAAAGTCTGAATCACCATCAGTAGAAAATACAAAAGAAATTTTCCTGTATCAGTAAGGAGGAAATTAGATGCTTTACAGGGCTTTGTCCATTTCTTCTGTGATTCTTTAGTACTAAGAAAACTTGAGACTGAACAGCATCATTCCAGTGAATGGAAATTTTTTTTGTATATAGAAACCAATATTAAAAAAAAGATATTTATTGCAGAAGGTACTTTGTTCATTGGAAGGCCCTCCTGGATCTCAGAACCAACAGCGGTTGTGTGAAGCTTGAAAAATCGGCTTCAAGGTCTTTTATCAAGCTGTCGTGATTCAAAAAAAAATGTGTTTTTCATGTTTTTACCTAATCAGGTCTCCCAGACACTTACTTTCTATGCAGAGATGACACTGAGAATATTATTTTATTCTTACACTGCAGTGATGCAAATGAGAATCTGAACTTAACCTGTCACCATAGTCTACAGTACAGTGCTGGCACTAATATGAACCACGCAATGTGGTTAAGGTCACATCATCATGCACCCATCTGATCTACTGTGGTTGCATCTGTTCTTGTGGTGTCAGTGCTATGGAGTATAAGGGCAACTGCGGGAGGAGTATGGCTGTGGAGCTGTGAAGATGGGAGATAATGAGGCAAGCATTGCATCTGGCAAAATGGAGAGCCTCCTGGCAATCCTTGCACCAGTGCCCATGCCAACCATGTGATGGCTCTCTACATACCAAATTAATCCATTGCATGGGCCTGCTAATTTCAAATGAAGTCTTCTGAAACTTTTTGATACCCAGGTCAAGCTGCACAAGATCTGCAACTGACACACTTTTAGGAAAGAAAACTCAAAAAACTACCCCTGCCTTTGCCTGTTTGGAGAGAAATTAGCAGTGAGATTAAATTAGAGAAACAGCCTAGAAAGTTCCTATGAAACTGCTTCTCTTTCACTTCCTCTCATCCACATTATGGTCCGGATGAGAAGACGTCTTGCTGACTCACTGGGTGAATCAGTGCAGCGGCTCTGGAGTGACCAGCTCACCAGCGGAAATGGTGTGAGCAAGAGGGAGAGAGCTGTAGGGCAGAATGGCTCAACCAGAGCACGCAGCTTTGAAACAGCACCGTGTGCTGCTGGGCTTCAGGTGACGAGAGAGAATTTATTTCAGTAGTGACTCGTGTACCAGAAGGCGTCTGACAGCCTGGAGAGGAAGCACAGCCACCTGACCACACAACCTCTGTCCTTCAGCATAAACATTTGTCAGTCTTGGCTGCTGCTGTTATCTTCCTGGGGACCTTCTGGGGACCAGAAGTTCCTCTCTCATTACTCTCATTATCTCACCTTCAGCCAGTTAGGCTTTCCTGGCAGGCTTGCAATTTCCCCTGCAAATTTCCCCCACGGAAGACCATTTTAATTGCAGTTTTGCTGCAAGCAATGCAATTTAACTGTCTACAGATATTTCCTCATGTTGACTAATTCTACTTGACTTGAAAACTGCTCCCTGCACTTGTGCTGAGTGTCAGCATGTAGTAGGTGAGAGTGTGAGTAGGGGCAGATGGATACAGGGGTGTGTGTCTACAGAAAAGACTTGTGCATGGACTACTGCATCCTGATACTGTATTGTGTTAATTACATTGTACTGTTGATTAAGTTAAGGGAGCCCTATGCAGCAGGGTCGAATTCAGTCTATTAAATGTGTTGAACAGAAACTGAACAATCGACTTTATGTATGCTCAGGAAAGTGAGCGGCAAACTGAAGAACAGAGAAAGATGGACAACAAAAATGGAAGGATGAGAACAAGAGGGGGAATATGAAGCAGAGCAGAAAGGGACAGGCAGAAGAGGAACTGCAGAGACCAACGTGGACAAAGGTTAGCATAAAAAGAAAATAAAGAGAAAAATAGCTGTGATGAAGCATAGTGGTTTCTGGAATACCAGAAACCAGTAACAGCCAGGCAAGTTCTTGAGCATCCAGATTTCAAAATACACTGATTTTCAAGGATTTGTCTTTAAATCCTGGAAACATTTTAAAAAGGTTTGAGAGTCCCAAGTAAGAATATATGTATACACACACATAAGAAATAATGTGGTTGATCTGAGAAATTACAATATTTATCCTGGTGTAATATAGACATTATTTATAGTGGGAAATTTAGTCCCCAAAAATGGGAGTTCTGCAGGTTTTAGTGGCTGCAAAATACTTATAGACTGCATGTGTGAAAAATCTACATGAAAAGCTCACAGTAAGATTAATATATGTAGTCTGAAGAGAAAGTACAATAGTTATTTTCATAGACAGGTTTTTTTTCTGTAATACATAAGTGCTTGGCAATATGACTAGCAACAAATTTTAAAGCATTAGCAAAAAATGCTGGTTTTAATATTTAAGAACCACGAGCAACTCACATAATTCTCCCCATGCACCACTTTTTTCAGACACACTTTTTCACTTAGATTTAAAGTCTTAAAAAAACCTCCGCATATTGCATGTGAAATTTCAGCACAGAAGTTAGCTGGTGACATATTATTTTACTTACGGCAACTACAATCGATACAACCAAGGCTCAAAGCAAAGTTTTATGGCTATTTTATAAAGTTAGGAATGTACTCTGGGAATTTATCATGGAAAAATTGACTCAACCCTGTATTTAAGGAATAACCAGGGCAAGTCCTGTGATGGAATGTAGTCCAAAATGCAGGTGCTACTTCTGCTGAGTTACAGGTATGGCTTGGTAATGGGGAGCACTTGGATGGTATTAGGGGAGGCAGAATGAGGCTGGTGTGTTTGAGATCCTCTTCTGCTGCCCTCCCCTCCCCCCCCGGCCCTGAGGGTGCATGAAACCTCTAAGTACTTAGGGTGATATTCTCCAAAGTATTTTGGTACCCATTTAGATGCTTACATGCCTCTGGAAACACGGTTGTTAGTAGCCAAATTGACAGAATTTAATGTAGAAAAAAATAATTTTAACTCTCATTAAAAGTATTTGCAATGTTGCTTGTTCATATGATGGCTGCATTTGTCCCTGAAAGATAAAAAAAAGGATAAAAACATGATGCCTTACTGTCTGAAATAATTGGTGATTCCTTTATTTTATAGCAGGGTCTTACTAACACTTGATTTTATGGGGAGTCAAGCTCCTGAAGTCTAGCAGCTGTAGGAGGATTTGGGCTTTGGGTTTTTTTTAAATGTGCCTCTAATCCTCAGAGCTGAAATGAAAACTTTAAAAATATGACTGGAGGATCCAAGGTCATATTTGGGATCTTAGAAGAATAAAGGAGAAAAATAAGAATAACCCCACCTTGTGGTATCATTAAAGTTATAAATATGCTTAAAGCAATATCATCGCAGCGGGGGAGGCTGATTCATGGAGGTTTTTTAGGTTTAGGAGTTTGGTCATACTGCCTTTATGTTACTTCCTGAAGTTTATTTTACTTATCCACCATTAGTCATATAAATAATCTACAAGAAGAAAAGGAATGTATTTAGATTTAAAATACTAAATGTGGAGAATAAATGATAATATTGTAGGAAACAATTCTGCATAAATAAGGAATATATGGTAGATTTTATTCCACCTCAAATGTTTGTTAATTTAATGAAGAACAGCCAGGAGATCTGCTTACTTACAATACCTAGTGCTAAAATCCTTCTAAAGAAATTCTACCTTTTTTTGTTCCTTTTTTTTTAACTTTCAAGACCATACTAGCAATGAAAAATGTCATGCCAGTTTTTTTGATAGACACGTTTATTAGCAATTTTCTCACTTGTTGATTCAAGGGGTCGATTGTTGATCCCATATCCCTTGGCAGCAGCACTTTGCTGGCAGAAGAGTTTATATAAATGTTGGGGGAAAGCGGGCGTTACAGACCTGCTCCTCCCTTTTGGGGGGACTCCCAGGCCGCCCCAGGCACCATTTACTGTCTGGGGGAATTCTGCTTCCTCTGTCCATGTGCCAATAATATCCCTTTCTGATCCGGTGACAAGGTTGTTAACCCCTGCGGTCTCATTTCTGGGTCTGTTTCCTTCCATGATGTCCTATAGGAACCTATAGGACAGTTATATATAACATTAAAGAATTTATTTTTGTTTACTTCTGTATGGTTTCAGAGGAGTGGCTACAGACTTTACACCTGACTTAGCTTTTCATCTGTTAAATCCTGAGACTTCCATAAGGAGGGGAATAAATCTGAATTCTTGTATTTCTTGAAGATAGCCATCACAATCCTATATTTTTTCAGAAGATAAGATTTTTGTGGAAAACACTTCCCCTTCTCCCCTCAATGCTTATAAATCATTGTTTTATAGAATCCTGTAAGATTTGTTAGAGGTAATTATGGTGTAGACTCTGTGAATACATACATGTACAGCTTTGAACCCAGTGAAAATTTGTGTTTAAATGTGATCAAAGGTCCGTGGCTGTAACGGGCTTAGTCTAATTGTCAGATTCAGACAGTGTAAAATGGTGCAGACATTGTCAAGGGAAGAAGTCACTTCTAAAACCGAAACGCATCTTTTGATGCAGAATGTATGTTTGTTTCTATGTGTATGAAAACCACTTGCTGTTTTAAGGCAAAGACTTCTCTCTCTCTTTGCTGTCCAAAAACCTCAGCCCTGAAAGCCCGCCTGGCAGCAGGGGTGGCATTGGCATGGTTTTGCTCTGTAGCTGCAAGGCAGCGCGCTCCTAAATGCAGCGAGCGGCGCAGCCACAGGTTGAAGTGGATTCTGAAAGCTTTTCATTTTCTGATACCCTGTAACGCCAAAATCCTTTGCCCGCGGGGTGCGATCTGCCTCTTTCTGCTCGGCTGAATTTGCATTCGTGTTTGAAGGCTTTTTGGAGGGAGGGAGCGGAAAAACCTGTGTTTGAGAGTGGACTGGGGCTCTGCTGGGCTTGGAACAAGTTCCCTGGCAGCAGAGGGGAGGGCAGCCCCGTGGTTTTGCTCCGCGGGAGCGTGCCCGGCGGGGCGGCGGGCTGGTCCCCGGGGCCAGCGCCGTCCCTTGGCC
>WAAD01026502.1:1117-13419 GCA_013389945.1 Fregata magnificens | reverse complement strand
AAGATTTAACAGGCTACCCTTTTTTAGGGTTGGCCATCCTATCCAATTATTAGATGTTGCAGAAAAGTGGGTAGTGTTTCTTGAAGTCTGGAAAAAGAAACAATAGGGTAATTGGAAAGGGAAGATGGATTATTGCAATAGATCATGAAGCAGATTGACTGCAAAGGAAAAATTCTTAGAGCAGAAGTTCAGAATGAACAGAATTGCTTTTGTTGCTTTTGCCTGACATTATATTTAGGCTTTTTAAAACTTTAAAAAAAAAAATCTACACAGGAAATCAGTCTCATAACTGAACTTAGCATCACAAGCGTATCTAGCTTCACTGGAATTTTTTAGTCAAAAACATGGTGACTGGAAGGCTGGGGGTTTTTTGCTTGTTTTCATTTAATTTTTTGAGTCACTACAGTCACCATGGAGAATCTACATTACTTGAAGCATATGAAATGTGATTGTACAACTTCAAAAGAAGGGTCCACATGCACAGGATCTTGTCTCCAACACTGGCAATAAATATATGCTTTGTAAGAACAGAGAAAATGTTTATGATACTTCTCCTGAGTGCTGCCTCAATCTCTAATTTCGGTTCAGGGTATTTTCTGAATGCAGAGTTCTACCTATTTTTCCTGTGAATCAGTGGTTTGTTTGTGTGGTGTGTGTTGTTTGTGGTTTTTTTGGTTTTGTTTTTCTTTTTAAAGAATGGGTCTTTTGTGCCTCTTATGGTTTTATTACTTCCTTTATTCTTACATGGGTTATCAGCTGGTGTTCAAAGGTGAAAATAACTCTGTATGTAAAAAAAAAATGTAAAAGGGAGAGGGAATCAATTAAAAAAACCCCCTATAAATAAGAACTGAAAATAAAATATAGACTACCACACTCTGAAAATGTTGAGGGAAAATAAGCAGAAAGAGAATGAAATTGAAAACAAAATGTCACAGGGAAATAATGAAGTCCTTACATATATGTGGTGTTAAACAGAAGATAAATGATTGCTTGGTGGGGTGAGGTGAATCTTGATTATAATCAACTTTGTTGGTCTGGATGCTGGGNAGCAATTGTAAAACATACAGTCTTTCACTTAATGTTTTGTGTAGGTACTGAACAAAATTATTAAGCTTTTAACTCAACGGGTTTATTCTGACTTTCACTAAATCTTCATTAAAGTAGTCAAGACACATTTGCTGTCTCAATATAGTTTTATCATCTCTGAGATAAGATCTGTGATCCCCTAGCTAATTTACTTAACCTGCTTCATAGTCATAGTTCATAGTAGTGCCTCATGACTAGCGATTCCTAACTTTGTACCTCCATATGGCTTTTGCACCTACTCACCACACATTACACTTGCAAAATGAGCAATTAGCTCCTAACACTTGGATTTTCCATTCTTGTGTTGGGACTATTCTTGTTATAAGCTTTAAGTTATTTTATTTTATTAATTTTGAGCAGCATTGTTCAGGGCAGCACTTTCAACCCCTGAGTGGAAAGATGCACTTATAAATGGGCAGTGGAATTCTTGGAATTTTAACTGCTTCTTCTCATTCACCAGGTCTGGGTAAATCAAGGTGCACTGTCACAAGAGTCTCAGTCTCTGTAGCCATTTTCTGGACAGAAGATCTTTGGGTTTTCTTGTGATTCTTCAAGAATTCATTCCCCTTCCTCCCTGCCCCCCCATATTGAGGATAATGCAGTCTACCTGGTAGACTGTTATATTTCTGTTTTTATAGAATACGTGGATCTTGCTAGTCTGAGGGAGCAAGACATGGTGTAGTTCTCCCAATACTGCCTGTTGGAGCATCATCTGTACAACTGTAACTGCTAATCACTCAGGAGTTTCACTGGGGAGAGACCTGGTAGTTCTAATCCAAAAGTGATCCCAAAAGTAGTCTATCATACATGCAGTGTGGATGGTTCAAGGTACAGGACCACAAAATGAAATTAACAGTTTAGATGCACTCACAAATGCCTTATCCTTCTATAAGGAGAGTTGAAATAAAGCCCCTATATCAATCAGATTCAATTATTTATATTTTTGCTGTCAATCTGCATGGACACTTCATAATTAAACTACTAAGTTCTTTTCTGCAGGCATTTTTTCTAGTTGATGAAAAAAAGAGCTTAGTCGTGTGTGCCTTTATGGCAAACAGTGATGTTCATCTAGTCTAATTACTATCTATTTAAATAAAATTGAAAGCAGATTGGTCTTTTGAAGCACTTTCATGAAGCACAAAAGACTCAAAAATCTAATAGGCTGTTAAATTGGAATCCATGTTCCAGTGAAACATTTTGTTTACACTTAACAGCTTATGAGCAAAACAGTAACTGTAGGTTTAAAGAAAGTACTTTTCTTTGAACTTTTATGGAGAAGTTAGTTTTGTGTTGCAGCTCAGAGTGTTACTAAATGCTGAATTCATTACCTTTCCTTATAATCTTTTTTTAGCAAACTATTATGTTGGACAATACTTCTACACTGCTGTTTGATTTAAAAGATCAAAGCTGTTTTCTGAAGCATTTTGATTAACTGTGAATACTGGCTATGTTCAACACTAATAGGTACACTAAAGTGCGGCCAAGATTAATGTGGAGATGACCCTGTGCCTATTTTCAGAATTGCAGGGGAGCGAATTCTGTCAACAGTGAAGATGCATTTGATAAAAGGCCGAAGCAATGGGGATCCTTTCTGTCAGGCAGTAGAGGAAGTTGTACAAGATTTGGATTTGAAGATTAAAAATATTATCGATTCACAACATAAAGTCTTGACTGCCAGTACTGCTGGAGTCAGTCCAGCACGGGTAATGGGACTTCTTTTGTTCTTTTTACTATTTAGCTTTACAAGAAAGCAAATGTCTTTCATCTGTTTTGTTTCTTTTCTATTTTTTAAAGGACTTTATATAGAGCATTATCTTTTCCTAACAGCACACAGCAGTGTCATTTCCTCTACACTGTGGTTTTAAACTTGTTGAAAGACTTATACTTGAAGATTACAGTGTGGATTTCAAAAAGCTGATTTACTTAAACTAAACTTCTTACCTCAAAATTGTAAATAAAATACTCCTCAAAGCCTAATTTGTTCGTGCAGTTGCTGTGGATGTAGATACTTAAAACTGTCAGATTTGCCACTAATTTTAAGGCAGTAGAGCTATAACAAATTTCCAAACAAAAAAACTCATGAAAGTGGAATTAAAACTTGAAAACATATATCAGTAACTTTAATTAAAATACACAGGTTTTAATTAGCTCAGCATCAAATATTTCTAAGGGTAAGGCATTCAAAATAAGGTTAAATGTGAAAGAAGTCCAAAACATAGTGAAATGTGGAGTGGGAGGGGAACAAAAATAAAACCCCAAACAATCAGCATGTCAGTTTTTCTCTTTTAGTGTTCCAAGACATTAATGAAACTATTAATGATTTTAGTTTCATGGAAGGAATCAGGACATTTAAAGTTCTTTAAGTCAGGTGTGGAGAGCAGAATATAGGCTTTCTATTTGTGGTTTCTGTACTTTGAATCTACTCAGGTTTATTATGATCTATTTTGCGATGAAAACATCAACCAGCTTTATTTTATTTTACATTGTTGATATATAAAATATCTAATGTCTTGTATTTTTGTCTAGGAAACTTTTTAAAACTTATAGACACTTTGAATGTGTGTACATTGATAGAATGCTTTGTTTTGTGAAATCACTGGAATTACCCCATGGTAACATAAGATTTTTAAGAAATTTTAATCAGACTTCTAATAGCCTTTTCTGTGAGAGCTAAAATCAGCCAGACCCTAGTGGCTAGTTAAACGGGTTTAAATGTGTGTTTCTACTGAGCAGTTGGAGTATATATTTAATCCTCATTTTCCTGTTTCCCCTGAATCTTTCATCACTGTATTTCCCTGTTTCCCTTTCATATCCTTCTATTTCCTTCTCTTCCCCGTCAGAAAAATTGATCACCGTTATCAGTTCTGTCTTTATTTAGCTATTTGTATTACTGATAAAATTTTTAAAAATTTAGATCATTATAAGCCAGGTGAAACTATCTTAATGAAACTTCCTTCTTCAGAGAAATTCACCAAAAAATTGCTCTTCCAAAATGGTTCGTGTTTCTTATTGTTCTTCATAGGTCGAGTTCATAGTCTAATGACTCTGTAGAAATGGTTACCAGTATCCTTGTTGAGGCAGAAGATAGCAAAGATGGTTGTATCCTGATGTTAGGAAATGTGGTTAAATACTTATTCCTATTGTGAGCAGTGTGAAGTTAATATTTTTCTCAAAATGGGCACCTGAGGGCAGCTTATGAACTTAATTATATTACTCTGAGTCTGTGGTTCTATGTTGAAGTTTTTGCCAATTCTTGAATTTAGGTTAATTGATTGCTGGAACATCCCACTTACTCGTGGATGGGCAGATTCTACTATAGTTCTTCCCAGTGAGGAAACTTGAGTACGTAGCAGAAAATCGTGGGCTTTAAGCTAATCCTTTTCACCATACCCACTACATTGCATCCATACTCACCACAGTATGGATGTAACTGAGAGCCATCAGAGATGACTGTGGTCTGGATGTGACTGATGTGCTGCTTCACACTAGATTTGTCAAGCTGTATTGGGTTTACACGGCAAGGTTTTGGTAGCAGGGAGGGCTGCAGGGGTGGCTTCTGTGAAAAGACACCAGGAGCTGCCCCTATGTTGGACAGAGCCAGTTCCAGCCGGCTCCAAGACAGACCCACCACTGGCCAAAGCTGAGCCAATCAGCAACAGTCGTAGCACCTCTGTGATAACATTTAAGAAAGGGTAAAAAATGCTGTGTGACAGGAGTGAGAATACATGAGAGAAACAACTCTGCAGACACCAAGCTCAGTGAAGGAGGAGGAGGAGGGGGTGCTCCAGGCACCAGAGCAGAGATTCCTGTGCAGCCTGTGATGAAGACCATGGTGATGCAGGTTGTCCCTCTGCAGCGCATGGAGATCCACTCTGGAGCAGATATCCACCCTGCAGCCTGTGGAGGACCCCACGCCAGAGCAGGTGGATGTGCCCTGAAGGAAGCTGTGACCTTGTGGAGAGTCCACACTGGAGCAGGTTCCTGGCAGAAACTGTAGCCCATGGAGAGGAGCCCATGCAGAAGCAGGTTTTCTGGCAGGACCTGTGACCTCAGGGGGGACCCATGCTGTAGCAGCCTGTTCCTGAAGGACTGCACCCTGTGGAAAGGACCCACGCTGGAGCAGTTCTTGAAGAACTACAGCCTGTGGGAAGGACCCGCACTGGAGAAGTTAATGAAGGATTGTATCCCATGGGAGGCACCCCACGCAGGAGCAGAGGAAGAGTGTGAGGAAGAAGGAGCAGCAGAGATGAAGCATTAGGAACTGACTGCAACCCTCATTCTCCATTCCCCTGTGCCACTCGATGGGGAAAGAGGTAGAAGAGTTGGGAGTGAAGTAGAGTCTGGGAAGAAGGGAGGGGTCCTATTCTGATTAATTGGCAATGAATTACATTAATTGCCTTTAAGTCAAGTCTGATTTGCCCATGCTGGTAATTGGTAGGTGAACTTCCTGTCCTCATCCCGACCCCACGAGCTTTTCATCATATTCTCTCTCCCTGTCCTGTTGAGGAGGGGGGTGATAGAGCAGTTTGGTGGGCACCTGGCAACTAGCCAAGGTCAACTCACCACAGTCCTTTGTGGTGCCCAATGTGGGGCCTGAGGAATTAGAGATAAGGACAGTATTGGGAGAGATAGCGGGCAAAATGTGGACTGAACATTGCTAGAGAGCAGAGTGAGTGTGGGGAATTTTTGGGTTTGTAATTGTGGTGAAGGGACGAGAGGTGGAGTGTGTGTAAATTGTCTGCCTATGTTGGTGTTGTGATGATGCTATTTTGATTTTGGTATGGGGAATTCTTTTTGTTGATGTAAATGAAGTTTGTGAAGATTGTGTGATGAATGTATATTTTAATGATAATTCTTAAATATGTGATTCACAGAGTCGAGGGGTAGAAAAGGGAGCTTAGACAAATGTTAAGAGACTGATATTAAATTGTATATTTTAGTGGAGCTTGGTGTAGAAGAACATTTTACTAAGTGTATGGAGGGATAGGTTACAATTACTAATTAAAAAACCAAAACAAACAAAGCAAACCAAACAAAAAAACCCCATAGTTTTCCAAATGAATTTGAGCGGTATAAAAAACATCAGAACATCTGTATTGTTCCATTAAGATCTCAGGACAGCAAAGATTAATGCTCTGTGCTAAGTTTCACATATAGCTTGGGTTTTTTATTGTGTTTTCTTTTTTACTTTATAAAGATATCTCCCAAACCCTGATGCTATAGTTTTTCAGAAAAATTGTTCTATATTCAGAAGAAGTTCTGGTTTTGATAGGATGTTATGTTTTTTTGTACATAAGAGATTGAATCATTTCTTTGAGTGCAAATTTAAAATATGATCTTAACTATAGAGCTGAAAATGATACCTCCATTAGCTCCTGGGAAGGCTGCTTCCTCATAAAATGTACCTGAAAAGACTTTGTTAGAAAAATATTTGCTTTTCTCCTGGCAGTGACAGTTTTCTTCTATCATTGCTCAGTTTTCCTGCAAATACCTGTTTCATAAGAATCTAGAGCTGCAGGAAAAGTTATTACTTTATGCAGCAGGAAGCGCTACTTTGTGTTGAAGCCTGCACGAGTGACTAATAGGAATTATGATTAATTTCTTCCTGATAAAATTACTACTGTAAATGGAATCTGGCTGGTGTTCCTGGAACAAACCAGAATAGTCTGGAGTAGCTAATGGTCACTGCCCTTGA
Organism: Fregata magnificens; assembly: GCA_013389945.1. Lineage (NCBI taxonomy): Eukaryota > Metazoa > Chordata > Aves > Suliformes > Fregatidae > Fregata > Fregata magnificens. The sequence goes on along the minus strand of WAAD01026502.1, from coordinate 6,638 downwards.
AAGGGTGATCAACTATTTTCTTGAAACAATAATTTGAATCATGATTTTAAGCTTACTAATAAACAAGATTTTTATGGCAGGGACTGTTGTCTTGCCTAAAGTTCTTATTGTGCCACGGACAACAGGATTTTAGTCCATGGTTAGTACACCAAGTCACTACTGTTGTAGTACATGAGATCTCTGAAGGTCATCTTTTGGCAGTTAGGAGGTTATGTTATATTCTAAAGGATTTTTTTTCTCCTTTGTGTATAATCAGTCAAGATGATGCTAAATTTTGTACTTTTCTCATTAAGACAAATCTACCATGACACACATGACATTTTATAAAAATCAGTGATGTGGTGATGTAATGACTGAAGAGGTTCAGAATAAATTTTGAGGAAATTAAATGGTACTGAAATAGGCCAATTCTGTAAAGCCAAGTAACAACCATTTCTGTAATTGCTATTTCTAGCTATTGATTATAACTTATAGTAACTGACTGACATGTGTTGCTATGGTTTCTTGAAAGCTACATACACTAATTGATGTAATCAAATAGAGAGAGAAATAGAATTTGATCTTTGCAAGACTGTGTTTAAAAGCAGTTAACTGATTAGATAAATGCAGTTCATTGCTTGTCCTGTCCTTCTGAATAGTCAGGCTATTCAATGTTTCTGTGTATTGGTAAATAAGAAAGCCTATAGTTTTTAAAATCTACTAGTCTGTATTAGGCACTAAATTTCTCTACGGAACTCCTAGTACTTTTAAAGGAAAATATAGCAAACTTGCAATTCTTGCAGTCCCATAGTGGCTATGGAGTTCTACATCTGTACTGCTGACTCTAGCATTGAGCACTTCCAGATGTGGATTATTATTTTCTTTAAGAAATTCTTTATTCTTCTGGAAAATTGTGAAGAATTCATCCTGTTCCAAACAACAGGAGGTTGTGCCAAGTACCTCTGTTGTCAAATCTTGATGGAAATCTCACTTTTAACCAACTGCTTTAGCAGATTCAGTTAGTCAGAGGAGTTGGACTTCACCAGAATGTGTTGGTGTACCCCATAGCACTCAAATTGGTTGTGAGAAAATAGTATGTTATTTTCTGCTGCATGGTTTCATCACACATTTGTGTATGTATCTGTGTGACTTGCTCATCAATGTATACCTCCAGCTGGCTATGTTCTAAACTCTTCTAATTGCTTAGGATGAGGAAGAAACTTTCCCATGGGCAGGTTCCCCATAAATGCTTACTGCGAAAGGGAAGGAGGGGATTCTCACACCTTGTGCTGATATGGGTTGCTTTTGGAGGTGAGCTATTGGTCTGGCTTGGTGACCTTTCCTGTTGTATGTTCCTTTTGATTTTATTTACTTTCAGCCAAAATTACATTCCATAAATCATGGCACTGTGTATTGTGGCAGAGATACTGTAAAGGTCTTACTAGTTCTTCTGGATGAAGAAGCTGTCAATCCTCCTACCCAGAACAAAGCAGAACTCTTATATGATGATGAAAGCTTAAATTTGTTTGGAATCACCTCTGTTTTGACACTCTTCAGGTGAGTACTAGAAGGTTTTCTGTGTTTGTGTTGGGTTTGTTTGTTTGTTTTTAAAGATCTTATGCTGAGTTGCTAACAAAGCATTGATACTACTTGCACAAAGCAAATGACCAAAGTGCAGTCAGGTGTGAGGTTAGGTGTAAAGGGAGAGCATTCTTAGAACAATCTCAATTTCTCAAAAGTATTCTACCTCCTCATCTGCATTTTCTGTATCTTCAAGATAGTTTTGTAATATTGACTTTTTGAGCTAGTACATTTCTGGGCTGCACAAAACCCATGAAGGAATATCCTTTGCAACAAACCTTCCAAATACTCACCTCTTAAGTTGAGTTTGAACTCCAGAGTTTAAATACTGTCTGTTCAGTAGCTAATTAGGTTAATATTCAATTTGTAGATGCCTCCTTTGTCTAGCTATGACACATAAGATTTTTTTTATTATATCCTGTTTTCTTCCTACATAATAATTATTTTGCAGAGACAGTTTTAAATAGTTAAATAGTTTTTCATATCATGATCCACCAATCAGGATAGTATTGCACAAAGGATGTTAAAACAAATTCATGTGCATGAAGATTTATTAGTAGGGTCTGTAGCTGATGGCATACATTTACTCTAATGGTGAAAATGGCTTTTGAGGAAGAATAAAATCAAAAGAGGAGGGAGCAGGAGAGGAGAGGAAAGAAAACTCTCCCTGATGGCCAGCTGGGAAGCAAAGCAGCCAGGGTTCCCAGACAAGCATCCTCTGTAGTACAGTGGCTGGTTCCCCAACAGTGCTTTTCGCGGGGTAACTATACTGTCTTCATAAGGACCTGCTCAAACCCCTTATTGGTTGTCCCTGCTTTTCGTGCGTTTAGCGGTGATTGGAGCATCTGTTCATCAAGGCAGGGGCTCTGTGGCCAGTTGCTTATTGAGCTCTGTGCATGCACATTTTTGGGTTCCCTAACATAAAAGAAGAGCTACAATGAAAAGGGTAGGAAAAGTGGTGAAGAAGGGGGTGTTTCTCATGCTGGTGGCAGTCGTTTCCCATGAGAGCCCACCATAACACTATCAGTGTGTGCAGGTGCAAGGCTGTGAGGATAACAGCAAGGAAAGAGAAAGACAGTGATAGGTCCTAAATTGGAAGATGGAGGATCCTAAAAGTTGAAGAATTTAAGGGTTCCATTAAATTTATCATTTGACCTCTTTTATGAAACCAAAGGAACAAGCACATTCTAATAAAACTTAAAAAAATTAGTTTCACTAATAAGAATTCTAAATAAACCTGTAATAATTTGTAATATAAAAGGCAGCTTGTAACAACATGTTGTGGAATATTTCTTTCACCTCTCAAATATCTGTGGATAGCTGTAGCTATACGTTTCTATTTCATTATGTAACAAGCTTAAAATAACCCTGTTTTCAGTCTCGTATTTTTTCCATTACTTCAGATTCAGGAAAATTGATCCACATTACTTTTTTAATTGTTTCATGAATTTAATAAACCTCACTGTGGTTGTATTTTTTTATCAGAATGAAGAAGAGCTTAATCAGATTTAGATTAACGCTCTATGTGAATGGAATCAAGGCCTACATGAATTCTTCTGAATTAAACAATGCTATTATTCAGAGCTAGAAATCTTGATTTATTTTTTTAAAATAACTCTTTAATTTAAAATGGGTTTTAGACCACTTTCTGAATAAGAGTGCCCACTGAGTGCTTTGGTTTCACTTACCTCATTTGATATTTTTTTTTTCCAGCTGCATTAATTTTCTTGAATTTTCCCCAAAAGGAAAATACATTTGTTTGACTTAAAATCTTCTTGGTGTAGGTGTAAGCAGGTACTGCTATCTGGGAATTTATATTGTAATTTAGTCAATTCTTGTGTTTTCCTTAGTAATTCTTAGTGGTCAATTTGCTTTAGATTTTATTTTCCACTATATAATTTTTTTTAATGTTATCTGTGTGCTTCCATTTAAAAAAATTATTTAGAAGTAATGTATTCAAAGTATTGAATTTATGATCCTAAATAATTGTTCTAGGAATAAAAAACTCTGCAAAAACTGAAATGAAACTTGCAAACAACACCTGTTCTCAATTTTTAACAAATCTTTGTCTTCTGAATTTCTCTAGCAGCTTTACTGTAAGCCTCTAATTGCTTTATGAATGCTGAATGCCTTAATACTACACAGGATAGTAGCTAAGGTGTCACTCTGATTTGCTTCAATGTACAGGCACCTCTATGGTACAGCACTTTTTTGTTAATGCTTATGTCTCAAATATTTGATCTCGTGTGTTTGCAGTCTTTGTGCCAGTCTATTGTTAATAGTAAATCTGGAACGGTTTACAGGATAAATGGCAGTACCTTTGGCAGTAAACATCACTGCAGTTTTCAGATTTTTTTGCTAATCCGATTCTGTGTATCGGATTGTTGGTCGCCTCATATGGTAGTTATTGTTTTGAGGTTTTTCACAATGCTTTTTGTTATTTCTATAGACTGAAGAATCCCAAAACGTATTTAAAGTTTGTGAGTAGTTTTGTCTGGGTTCTGGTTTGAGGGAGCACTACTAGTTTTCAGGCGAAAACTGAGGTTAAATTAGAGCATGTCTTTTTCAAAACTTCAGCATTTCAGGAATTTTTCTTGCTTTGTTTTACTCTTTTAATAAACTTCTAGATCAATTGGGTAGATTTATCTCTCTGCACTGAAGTCCTACAGAAAAGCTATTGCTGAGAAGTAGCTATTGTGTTGGCTTTCTCTAACGAAAAATATATTTGTAATTTGGGAAACGCATGCATATTTGGGAACTGAAAAAGTAAGCACTGACAATACATCCTCAGTGTTTTAGAAAATCCTAACCAAGCTGACGTTTTTCTTACTTAATATGTCCTTTAGTATATTCATCAAATATTTTCCTTCTGTAAGCACCTCATTTCAATCTTCTCGAAAAATATTGGGTTTTACATATGCATTATAGAAGTTCAAATAAAATTCTCTTGCTATTTTTTTGTATTTTGAAGCTGCATGCAAGGCAGAAGTGTGCTATTTTTCCCATAGTACTTTTAAATCTTTTAAGCAAACATAAAAATATAGTGATGATATTGAAATAGGAGTAAGGTGATTCTGATATAATTAATGATATTACTTATGTCTTAGAGTTAAATTTTGCATGACCATGGATTAAATATTTTCATAACTTTTTGCAATGAAGGTTCTCTTTTTCTGGTTTTGCAGGTTCAACAGGTATTCAGGGTTTGGGGCAACTTTTTGTTTGCTGTCTTTTATATCATTCCCATCATCTTCCTATCCTACTAATGTTAAAGCCAGTCATTACTTCTTGCTAATTTCTTCCCTTGCTTTTTAAAATTTCCTTCTATCTAAGGAATACCCATGTTGATCTGGCGTACAAAACAAAGAATCTCTTGAAAACCCATTTCTGTGGGCACTGAAAAAGAAACTAACCTATCCATGCACTGGAGAAGCAGTGATGATTTAATCAGTTGCTTATCCTGAGGAATCATCGGTTGTTGGAAAAGTGGGATGCTGAAAATTTTGTTATTACGGGTTACAAAGAGAACTCGTGAACCAGAACAACAGCATAGACGGGAGCATGCTGAAGCTACATATTTTGGCAATTTAAATAGCAAAAGCAGTGCAAGGTCCTGCAGAAATTTTGCACCACAGACAAATAGAAAGAAATAAAATAATGAGCTAAATAAAATAAATTTTATTTATGGAATAATTAAATAGAATGAGCTAAATAAATAAAATAAAAAATGAGTTATTTTGGAAAAAACTGTCCTCATATGCATACTGGCCTGCCATGACCATAAACAGAAAAATAATTATTTGCAGATGCACAGATTAGTAGTTCTTATTTCAAGACCAAAAAAATCCTCTCTTATATACATCAATAATTTTTTGCATTATATGCCTCAAAATTTTTCATTACTGTAGGTAACTATTCACATACTGAAATATAGGAGGGTGGAAGCATTTTGTTTGCGTGA
>WAAD01026494.1:1378-52518 GCA_013389945.1 Fregata magnificens | reverse complement strand
CTTCCAGATGTTGTTTCTTTCCATTGCCTGATGCAGGAAATTTTCCTTGTGCCTCATACCTGAGGGGCAGCCTTGCGCTACCTGTCATCTCTCTTTTGACATGTCAGATTTAAAAAATAAAACCACATATTAAATCCTGTGATGAGCAAGTAGAGCTTAAAACTAATTTGTCCAATGCACGGCTAGGAGACAGAGCTTTTCCATTATCAGATACCGTTTATAATACAATCTGAAATGTATTTTGAAGGATTTTCATCATTCCTTATGAAGAGAGAGATTTTACAGTGTTCTACCCAGACATTTTTTCCTGGCATCAAAAATAGCATTCAAACAGTAAATAAACTGATTAGGATATACATGAAAATGCATTCAGGTAGGAAGGCAGCAGTAATGTGAACCAGAGGATGCTCTGAACCCCTAAGGCTCCAAATAATTATTATAAAACTCCATTTCTTTCACAGCAGACTTTCTGCAGGAGGCACGGAATAGATTTTAAGGTACAGTGAGTGCTCTTTTTTGGATCAATGGGACCAAAGCTGCTTTGTTATTTTGTTTAAGTTTGTCCTTTAATCCTTCAGCTGCTCATGGGGGGGACCATTCTGGTGAATAATATTAATTCACCTCCTGTTGAGCTTTCCTTTGGTTTCCTAAGTGGATACTTCCTCTGTTTTTTGGTCACAGGGATCAATGACTGATCATCCAAAAGAAAGGCAGCCATTAAATGTACGTGCAATTCTTAACATTTTTCCTCTCAGTCATCCTGTTTCTAACTCTGCCTTTGTTTTTCCTAAAAATCACAACCTGAGATACAAAGTAAAACCCTATTGCTAACACCCTGGACAATTCACTTACTTTCCTTACACAGCCACTCTCTTAGCCTCTTTAAGATGTGGCACACCATGACTCTCTGCAGCAGCACTCTTTGGAGAAGAAAACCTGACCGTGCCATTCGTGCAGATTACCAGTTCTGGGAGAAGACTTACAGTTATGCCAACTCAGAATTCATCTGAAATATTTTTTCTGCCCTAAAAATAGGCAAACCCCAGCTATTACTTGTTACTTTTCCCTTCTTTACCTGAGCCTTAAAGACAGAAATCTGATCAACTCCCTGAAGCCTGGAAAATCTGAGGAGAAACAAAAGGCAAAAGCTGTATATTTGGAGAATATCTCTTCCTGTGGTTGAATGAGTGAAGACAGGTTGACAATAGAGGAGATTTCCCAATTCTGAAAAGGATTAAAGTCTGAGCAGAGACAACCTTATGTTAGCAAACCTCCTCCTCTGGAATGACACAGCACCTGAGAAGTTCCCATGTTTCACTTCCCAAAAAGTCTATAACCAAAGAGCAGTAGCTCATACCAAGAAGTCTTAGCCAGACCTCCTCTCCCCTGCTGACTGTTGGGTTAAAAGAGGATATCTCATTAGCTGTGTCATAACATCCAGAAGACACCTTCTGCCTAATCCTCAGCAGCTGAATTTATGTTGTGGGGGAGGTATACTCTGCACCCCACCCCTTCTCCCATCAAGTCAAGTGGGAGACCCACAGAAGCTTACCTTCGCTGTCATCCTGGCATGCACCTGGGTTTCCTTCCAAGGAAATTGGGAGCCATTAAGGTATGATGTGTAACCAGACCTCATCTTGTTGTGCAATTATAATATGGCCAGTGTGAACTGCTAGGGACTGGATGGTGGAGGGCACCATGGATTATAACAACCTTCACCGCACTCACATTAGGTGAGGTTTTCCCACTTATTTTGGTTTCATGCTGTTTAGCACAGCATCTGTCGTAACATAAGGCAGAGATTGCTCAGAAGCCTCTAGTTCCAGACATGAATGGAATGCTGAATAAATCCATGCTCCTGAATACATGCTCTGCCATGATATTTAGGCAGTTCTTTAATACAGTCCAGTTGGCTAGCAAATTACCTCATCAGCCAGCACAGAAGAGCTCTGGAGGGTTGCAGAATGAAGCTCCATTAGTATTCACCATCATCCTGGAATTAACTCACCCTGGATATTATTTCATCTGGTATGTAATAATTCACTCTGATATAATTTGTGTGATCAGCCCAGGCTCATTTAAAAATAAAAAATGCCACTTTCTGGTTTTGGTATCCCAGACTGGTACAGGGAATATGGTTCCATAAACGGTTTGAGACAGATCAGGAACTGCTTTTAGCCTATACCAAGTATACCTTTTCATGTCTTCATCAGGAATGTTGCAGTAATCTCTCTGCCAAGAGCAAACTTGTCTTTTTGCCAGCAGCAAAGGAGGTGTGTCCATTGCCAACTAAAAACCATTTTCCCAGATGGTTAGGAAAGCTCTCATACCAACTACTGATAACACATGGGTGATATCCATGGATAACCCCAGACTTACACCTGCTGTCATGCTAAAATGCAGCTACCTCTCATGGTTAGCCAAGACTGCATAACTTCCTTCACTCAAGGCTTCTTTTATGTACCTAGAAATAATGTTATATCAGGAGCAGCTGAAGTTCCTCTGCAGGTAGCTAATACTTTCCCTCCTCTATTTCATGGTTACCCTCCTTCTGCTGCAGTGAACAGATGCTGCAAGGTCTGGTCTTCATCTGGGGCTGGACTTCCATGCTGAAGGGATGTTACATACTTCTACCCAAACCATCTCTCACTCACAGTGATCAGGAATACAGTGCATTGTATTTCTGTTGGTTAAGAAGCATCATTTTCAAACCTCTACCAATCACTATGGACTAAAAAAGATGTTTCAATAGGACTGCATGCAAAGCACTAGCAGTTAGACTGTTAGCTTACTGTTTTTGTTGGTTGTGAGAGGCTTCCGATATTTATCTTGCAAAATGCAAAAACGCATATCCTGCAAAATGCAGTTCCCGAGAGAACAGGACTGGGATACCCATTCACAGTGCTGAGAGCTCATCACTATGAAAGCAATGATTTGGACTGAAGTCTGGTCATTTGGGCAAGTTTGTTCCAGAACATTTGATATGTTAGTCTTTGAATCACAGGTTGCTGTGGGGCCACCTGAGCCGAAGGCTTGTAGCTCAACTGATTTGGGAATGAATCTTGTTTTTTTCCATATCATGTTTCTCCAACCTCTCAACAGGTGATACAAAGCAGGTAGAAGAAACTGCATGCTTGCATTCATGCATGTGTGTGAGTGCATAAAGATGTCTTTTGAATTGCTTTCTATATAAAGGACTCATAAAAAGAACACGAGGATTTACTTATTAGACTATGAAAAGCTCTTTCTCCTAATAAACTGACTGATTTAGGAATAATAATGTTGTTTCAGATAATTTTGTGTAGAATAAACTTGATTCATTCCCTGTTTCAGCAGCACATACAATGTACTGCTGTCACTGATTTCCTTTGTCATAACATGTTAACCAGTATGCTACAGTAAGCAAAATAATCCCATACTCAAAAAGCTTTTTCACTTTCCAGATTCACTGTGAAATGCTGAAATTCAGCTGCTTAGGAAGCATGTCTTAGAAATCTCCACCAATTTCCATAGTTCTTGTGGCACACTAAACTTTGGCTCTCTATTCCTTTTTATTTCCATTTGTCGTCTTCTCTGTGGTAACAGAAGCACTGCTTTTTATGTTTCATTGCTACTTATTTTTATCACTAGACAAAAGCACACAATCCCACTTAAAAAAACACCCAAAGAGCACTACAAATATGATCACATGTACAAGAATAAAACCAAGGAGTCTTTGAGAAATTTAAAACTGCAACAGCTTTAAAGAGAGCCAATATCTCAAGAGAGTACAAAAAGCTGATCTCTGTTCTAGAGATCCTGGACAATCCAGTGGCTCCAGCAAGCTGTTCTGAGTCAGTGCAAGGCATTAGTATTGACACAACTAAAAATAAATGAAGAATGAAAGGCATGACTGTGAATCACTGTTTTGAGTGAAGCAATCTAGGTTTAGCAAGTCTAGCCAGCATGCCTGTAAACCCAGCTGATTTTGTAACGGCTGGGATAACACTATCTACATTGATTTGACAAATCATATTCATATAATGCATAGCATTTTTTGAGTCTGCGGGGTTTTTTTATCTGTTCGCTTAACCTTTATTATTTTGTTTAACCTTTCAAGTAACATGTTCCACGATCCAGATGTAGCTTACCTTGGAAGTGTTATCTGATCTTTTATCTTGTGTTTCTCTAGCTGTTGGTCTCTTTCCTAGGACTCTGACATCGGTTAAAAATAAGCTGGGAGAACAAGGTGCCTGTGGGCTCAATGGAGAGCATGCTGAAAGGGTGAATTTCTTTTCCCCATAGCTACGCTTCACTCAAACTTAAAAAAAAAAAAAAACAAAAACAACTATAAAGCTGCGGTTATCAATTGTAATGATGCAGATAAAGAGATGGTGTATCAAAGACAAGGCATTCATTTGTTGAGAGAAAGCTTGAGCTGCAAAATGTGAAAAGCCCTGGAAATAAAAATCTAACAAAATAAAGACAAAGAACTCGTCTAACATGGTGACAGAATAGGAAAGGTCAGGCTTAAATTCAAAGATATGGAAAAGGACAAGCCTCAGAGGTAAAGGAGAGAGGAAAAAAAAGACAAGTTTAAAGTCAGGGAAAAAAAACAACAAAGAGCAAGCAACTAGAAAGCTCAACAAACACTGGACAGAATAATCCTCTGGTAGGCTTGAGATGTGGATAATTACTCCTTTCATCAAAATGATGGGCTTGTTAGTTGGTGTACGCTGTGACAAAAGCCACCAACCACCAGAATAAGCGAGTAATCAGGATCTAAAATTCTTCTTGAAACTCTGATGCTTGCCTGCATTTAAAGTTAGTGAAGAAGATGTGGCTGTGACTCTGAAAGGGTGTCTCTGAACCTGGAAGAGATGAGATCTCACTCTTTTCAGGGCTAATAATAATAGCTGCTGGACTGAATGCTTCTCTGGGGCCATGTCGATTTCTGTGCGCCACATTCTTCCTTGTTCTGCAGTATGGCTACCTCTGTTTAAAATGTCTGATGTGTCTGTATCAGTTAACACAGAGATGTGTTTAAATTGCTGCGATTGCCTTCTGCTGTAACTTCTGCTGCTATATTTACTGCTGTGACAGCAGTAACATAGTATTGCTGAGCGTAAATTTACAGTAATCCAAATCCCTGATGATAAATTGGGTATGGCTATTTGGAAATTGGGAGAAAAAGAAATAAGGATGTCAAGTCTTTGTAAGCGGCAAATATCCAGATCTCTACTTTTTCCTCAAAAATAGCAACAATCCCAAATAAGTCCCATATACTGCAGTGGGATTGGTTTTGCTTATTTGTTTGCATCCTTTTTGTAATGACGTGCCAATATTTCTGCCAATCCCAATGATAATTAGAAAAGAAAGGTTACTGATGCTATGCTGAAGCAAGGTGTGCCTGTTTATCAGGACAAATGGCAAAGGCAACAGACCTCCTGCTTTGTGTGCACCGAGGGAAAGCTATGACTTCTGTTCTTCAGTTTGTGTCTGAGGAAATCAAATGGAGTCAGGCTTTAAAAACAAAGTTTGTTGCACAATTATCTGTCCTCATGCTTAATTACAACACTTGCAGTTGGACTTGTTTTATGCTTCATGTGTATAAGTAACTACCCGAATCACCTGCTATAGGTTTTCCTCTTCTCTAGTTATTTTCTTTTCAACAGCAATAGTTGATGCTGGTCTGACGCGTCTGTAAATCAGAGTTGTCTACAGACAGAGCAGAGGGAAATGACCTGAGAGATTTTCAAATCTGTTCTAGAGATATCTGACTACAGAACAGTATTTCAGCCTGTACCTCTGACCTACACACAGAGCTTAATCTGCTAACAGGAGGGATTAATTAATTTGCACAAGCTAAAATGTCTTCCCACACACTACTTCAGGTAGTATATTGTTTAAGCTAGAGGATGTTCTGTAATTTGCCTGAACACAAAGCTGGGTATAGGCACGTTTTTGAAACTCTTGCTCAGATAAGAGAGCAGTCTGGAAGCTGGCTAGACGTTTTGCTTATCTTGTTCTTTGGTATATTTAATGAAAATAAATCTACTTGCTAAGCAAATGGCAAGTGTTTGCTTTTCCATTTAATAGGATTTTCTTTTCTTACCGTATCTGATTGGAGGGGCAGCAAAGGTGAGGGAAGTTTTTGTGGTGGGTTTTTTTTAATGTGGCTTTTTGCTTCACTAGTGTAGAAATGAAATCATCAAATCACCATGTGTTATACCAGAGCCCTTGGCAACTGCACCCCAGTGGCAAAGTTCCTCTCCTGTGTGGCAGTGAAAGCCCTCACACCTTGCCACCTGCCGTAATCTAAACTCTGAGCTGTGTGGCCAGGCACCTTACACAATGCTTGGGAAGAGGTGGCTCAAGCTGAGGGGGGAGCTGCCTAAATGGCTCAGGGAAGAAATACAAAGGAAAGGGGATAAAAGAATCAAGAACTGACTTTTGCACAGACGTCACCTAGTGCTGGGGTGGCGGACACAAAATCTTTCCATTAGGCATTCACAGTCAAGTTAGTCAGTGCTGTGCTTCTCCACCGCATTTCTGAGAACATGAGGGTGCTCAAGGTCAGTGGTAGAATAACCAACAGAGTAGTCTTTGGTCACTGACCTGGAGCAGGAGGAGACTTGAGCTCTGTTCACACAGTCTTCCTAATCTTTTTAGCTCCCTGAAGCTCTTTGACATGCTGTTGTTTGCTCATAGTAAGTAGCCAGATCTCAAAGCCTAGGCCAGTTTGTCTTGTAATTGTAAATGACAGCCACATTTATGTAATTGAACTATTCCACCAACAGTCTTCTCTCTACCTTGTCCATCCTCATAAGTGATCCAAATTCTTAGCTTTGCTTCCCAGGATTTTCCTGAACTCTGGTGAGGTTTGCCTTGCCTGTCATTAGCTTTAGATGATAAGGAAATACTTTTTCATAAGTTCAGCTACTCAAAGCAGATTTCCAAAAGGCAAAGGTGATCTTTTTCCTACCTTATTTCTATCGATGAACGCATGCAAAGTTTGAAAGCTAACAGCAGTTTGCTCTTTGTTAGCACTACCCTCACACAGAAGTCCTTGGAGGATGACTTGGGAACTTGGGACCTTGTTGCTCGGAAAACTTCCCACCTTGGATTTTGGAAGCAGACCATGTGCTTTGATATTCACATGCCCCACAGGAAGGAGAGTAATAGTGATGAGAAAATTTCCCAGGAGCTTGATTGATGGAGACATCAGTGACCAGATGAGCTCAACATAGGTCTCTGTGTGCTCCCAACGAACAAGACCATAGCTCACATTAGGAATCAGCTGTCCTGTAAGTGCGCTTCCCTGCATACTACAGTCGTATGATTCAGATTGAAACATAAGGTATTTGAAAATTAAGTTAGAGCTCAACAGCTCTAACTCATAGGTTCACACATGCAAAGCATTCAGCTCATTCAGAGGAAGAGGTAGGTGTCTTAGGCAAATGTCCGAAGCTCAGGCAATCATGTATGCTGAACTGTCTCTAAATCTTTTGTTCTAGAGCTGTCTTAGTTTCGTTTTGTTTATAGGCAGTTTTACAGGTGGATTCAAGAGAGGTCTGCATGTACTCTAAAACAGCCAGATGTGAGCTGGTTTTGAATCAGAAACTCTGTAGCCACGTAGCTTGTCATGCTGTGTTTTGGTTAATAATCTTGGCATTGAGTTCAGACAGGGTGTGCTATCATTGCCTCCAAAAGTCTGTGTAGATGTACTGAAAATATGAGAGAAAGATACAGTAGGGCTGTATATGATTTTATATCTTTGCAGTGAGGATTTAATTCTGCTTTTATTCAAAGTAAGAATCTTCAAGAGAGGGGGAGGAAGGGAGAGACACCATAGTATATGAATATCCTAATGACAAGAGTACTTTGTGAGTAGGTTTTTGAATCTAGTTTTCCCATATTCCACTTCAGTACTTTACCTAGGGCAATATACACGTGTGTTGTGCTTTTCATTGTCTTTTACACGGACCTTAGGCAAACTCTGAAACTGTTCATGGGTCTGCAGGTTTAGAAATAGGAAAGTAAGATTATTCTCTTCCTTGGTTTCTGTTGAAATACATGAAGTTTATTCCTAATATGGGAGTAACATAAGATGAAGGACTTTATAATCAGAACTCAAAGGCTGGTTTTGATTATTCAAGATTTTTTGGCGGTCTTCCTTCTTAGAGTCTGTGTTAACTTAGGGCTCAGGCTGACTTGTGAACCCAAGCTCCATATTCTGATCATCTGTCTTGGCTTTTGCACTTCTGCTCATATCTGAATTAAGTCTGTTGGCAGACCCCTCTCTCACACAGGCAAGGAGACCGGCTCCAATTCTAGTGATGCTCTGAAGGCATATGAGATGCACCTGGTGTTCTTGGAGGGAGAGAGGAGGAGGTAGGATAGGATTCACTATAATAAATAAATATTTCCTCTTCCCCCTCTCTACTGTTCATTACTGAGGAGGTCAAACTCTTATCTCTTTAACCTTGCATCTCGTAACTCAATTATACTCTTATTGTGTTGTCTAGAGGCCTCCAGAAAGCCCTCTGGTGTTCTGTGATCCATAATAATTACGAAGGCAGTGGTAAAGAAATAGGCCAACAGGTTCAACAGGCCAAAATACTTTGTGGTGTTCCTTTCACAGGCTATAGTTTTTATTTGTCAAATGCCTGTCTGTCAAATTCCTGCTGGTGTGAAAGATCAAAAGGTGCAGGGCAGAAGTTGCAGGGGACCGATTATTTGTTTGCCCAGAGAACCTTGTAAGAGAGAGACACATTAACAGAAAAAAGAAAAGATAGGAAATTTGGCATCTTATAGAAAAGTGATGAAAAGAACTGCTCACCACCAGAAGCAAAGGAGCAGGAGGACACACCAAAGGAAAAATCATATTTGCTATTCTCATTTAAAGGTGAAAGAAACATCAAAAGAGCAGCTGACTGGAAAGATATCCACAATCATCCTCAGCAAGCTAACCAGAGCACTTGAAAAAGAGGTATTTTAAAAATCCTCCTCCGTCATCTCTTTTTCCTTTTTTTTATTAACTGAAACAAGTAAACCATAATTATCTTCAGCCACTTTCATTATGTTTTTATGAGTTCTGTAAGTGTTTTAATACAGGAGAGATAAACAAATAATAGATTTTTTGTAAAGACTGGTTGCTAATGATGCTATCAAGAGACTGGAAAGCAGGAAATGGGAGGAGTTGATAAACAGGAGAGGTTAATTGAAAGTGCTGTGCAAAGCTGGTTTCAGACATGGCTCCTGGGTGAGGAGACTGTTGTGTTCCAGCAGTTCATCCAGGCAATGAATATATCTGATTATTTGATTAAAGGCTAGCGTACTGCAATAAGACATGAGGAATAACGCACCTAAGAGATGAGGAGGAAATATACCAAAGACTTCTACTAGCTGGGCTCAATGAAATTCACGGCCAAGGAAAATACACTCAGAGACCTAAGCAGCTCTCTTAGGTCACTGTCAGATACAGGAGATCTGTGGTGTACCTTGTCTTGTTCTTCCTCCATAAGAGCTCCTTTAAACCCTACCCTCCTACCACATTTTATCATTTTCTGCATATTTTTTTCCTTCACATGAATGTGGCTCATCAACCATGCTGATATTCTCTGAGGCCCCAAATTAGAATAAGCCTGGAGCAAAACAGCATCTGACTAGAGGATAAGATACAGGGAAATCTTACCGAGGCATGCTTATTTAGACACACAAACTGTGTCTAAATAGAGCAATGGAACTGTGGAGTCAGAGAATATTTCGGAGATTAGGGACATGGTGTATAAAAGCTGAAGTTATATTTGGGAATTGTTGTAATTGTTATACTTCATTGGCAATAGATGCACAAAATGACCCAGAACTACTTAGTTTCATACTATGAAATGGGACTTTACTATCTACCAAAAATAAGGCTTTCATAAATATTAATATAGAGGCCAAAATGTGAGAAATGAGGAAGCTGAAAGAGATTGAAGGGATTCCTGTTCCTAGACAGATATTTCTATATTGGTATAGAGGTGCTGACTGAAACATAGCTTCTGCAGAGCAAATGGATTATCTGGCAGTTGAAATGGAAAGATATTTTTTGTACTTTATTAAATTACTAATGTGTAAAGAAGACAAGACATTAAGACAGCTCAAACTGAAACTACTCCAATGTTATTTGTTACCCCAGTGGGACTGGTTATTTTCACCTATCAGTTGACAGTAACACGTGTTGTCCTGGCATAAACCATGAATGAATGGAAAGAACGGTCAGCTCTGAAGAGTATGGAGTTAAAGGTATTAAGAGAGAGAGAAATTCCGGTGCAAATCCTAAGTGAGTAAGATAGGTGAGGTAGATTATATATTTATATATACATTGAATAAAGTATTATCTAAATAACTGCCATGACTGAACTAATTAGAAATAACTCAACTGAGTCTGAGTACCTTCATAATGGAATTAGATAAGTAGAAAAGTACTAATGCCATCAAACCCCAGCCCATGTTGAAGAAAGTTGCAGCTGAATTTCTAGAAGAAATTGTGTTGTTATCAGACAGAGAAAGGTGATAAAAACAGTGGCTGTGCCTGGGTGATTCTTTTTTTTCACTTGCTCTTGGCTGTCAGGTCTTTGTAAGTAGAGCCAGCACTGCTCAGCAGGTTCTGTTAGTCCAAGATGTCTTGAGAAATGGTCTAAACAAAGTCTCTGAACCATTGTGTGTATCAGAGGTGATATTTTCTCTACCATCATTACTGGCCATACAGATACCCGTGCTGTGTTTCTAGGTGAGGAAAGATGTATAGAGTGCTTCTGTAGTAGAGAAGTTGGTGGTATCTGATTTTGGTTCATTGTGAATGTGATTTGTGTTCACACATATACCAGTTCTGAAATTAGATGGTCAAACAGCATTAATGTCATTTTTTTCTAGTTCATCTGGTTTCTAGGAATTAATTCAACTCTCAGAACAGAATCTGCTAATGCACATGAACCCTGTTCCCAAGAAAAGCTTAGCCTATTTGCCTCAGCAAGCTGCTGGGTTTTTTATCCAAATTAGTGCACAGTTGGGTCCTGCTATTTAGCAGGATGATGATGACTGGTGTTTTCAGCTAACCTGTTTGACTTTCCTCTGAAACAGGCTAGAAAAGTTCTTGCAGTTGGTTACAACAGAGAGGTGGTGCTGGGCGCTGTTCCTTACTGAACCTCAGGTGTCTCACCTCAAGTTTCTTGTGTTGCATGTTAGCATTCTTGCTCACCACTTGGTAGCCAGTGTTTGTACTTTCCTGCAATAAATATGATCCTTTCTCACCATCGTGTACCAGCAAATCCCAGTCTGTGACCTGGGATGGGAAGCAGCCCCGGCTTGGAACGTTGTCATTAGCTGACTACCATGACATGAGAATGTCACCCGAGAGCCTTCTACACCTAAACCCACCCAATCACAGAGGGTCCTCCCCAAGCCCAGTTTTTATTTGCATGCTAATATGGCTTTTGAGGCTATGTGAACAGTGACACTTAGTGGCAACTGCCAGAACTATACCTTCAGGAGTGGAGGCTGTGTTTGATACAAGAAGTAAATTGTGAAGTTGTAACATATCTAATTGGCTAACATATCTAATTAATCAGAAAGGTAAACAGTAGCCATTCAGCTTGGCTTCCCAGTGGATTCATTTATGTGCCAGTTAAACTCTGTCACAAATGGGAAGAAATGAAGAAAAAGAGAACACTAACTTCTGAGTCTGAGTAACATTAATTAATATAGGTGATTGTGTCTGCATGTGTAAATGCTGTTCTCTCTATACTGCACATTAAAATTATTTGGTCTTAGTACCTGAAAAAATAATGAAGTTCCTGGTACAGAGACCAGCTTCAATTACTTCTAGATCATTCTCAGTTCTGTCTGCCCGTTTCAGTTCACCTGCCCTTTTTCACCCTTTATAGGTAGTGCTTTTATTGGCTGCTTTATCTCTAGATAAGATAATAGTTGGACAAGTATATTTGAATAACTTGCACTTATGGAAATGGAAGGACGGACTTTCTACATGCCATCTTCCATTATTCCTCTGAAGATTTCTATTTTTTGTTTTCCCCCTTTCTTCTTTATTTTTCCCATTGACTCTTGATTAGTGTTGCTGTTTTTCTGCATGCCTTAAAGCAGTGCCACTTCCGAACTATTGCTTTCCTTTTGTAAGAAAACTATTAACTTTGGTGCCAGCAATGTATCTCAAAAAAGAAGTGCAGCCTATTACCTGTGGTTGTGATTTCTCCTTGCATAAATGGAAACATCTGCATTGTTGAGTGCAGATCAGCTACGGAAAGTGGGGAATTGCCTTGGACATTACATTGCACACAAGGCAATGTGACCTGTGCTGTCACGTGCCCTATAGGGTATTGTGTCTCGCTACATTGCTGCATAGCTACATAGCTTGAGGGGTATCATGATGTGAAGAACAAGATGACCGAGGATAAGATAGAGACCATCCATTTGGCAGGCAGTGTTGCTAGCTGCCTGTATCAGTTGTTATTTTTGGTCTCTGCCATGGGTGAGACAGGGTGAAACACAACCCATAGAGGATCTGGATACTGGGGATTATTTAAAAACCAGCAAGATTATATTTGTTTGTGTCATGCAATCACTTGCACCCCCTTCAGCACTGTATTCAACAAGTCTCAGCTTCCCTCCTCAGCAGGGAGACGGTTGTTGGTCTAGGAAGGTGGGACAGAAAGTTGTGCCAGTTTGTGCTGTGCTGCTCCTCAGCTGTTAGTGGCCAGGTCCCTGGGGTTCCCCTGCATTTGTTTCCACGCACCTCCCTAATCTCCAGGATCTTCCCCCACATCCAGGAACTTTCCTCCACTGAGGATCTTCACCTTTTAGCCCTTCTTTTAGCTGCTGGCTCCCAGCTTTCCTAGAATCAGAAAGCATGATCAGCCTCCTTATTGGTGATACTGTCTCATGTCTCTTTATTAATTGGAGGATTCAGGATACAGCACTTCTGTTTAGACCAGGTGTTGTCAAAATTTACAACCAGCCCATACAGGTTGCACACATGAAGTTGCACACGTGTACTTGAGAGTTCAAAAGTTCAATTTTGAGCATTTCCTCTCAGCCATACATCCAATTATCTATTGTCTATAAGCCTTCACAATTTTTTTTTCCCTACAACAGTCTCAAAGCACAATTTTAATTTTATTTAGAGATACGCCATCCACTTTTATCTGCAAGTAACTCAGTTCTTGCCAGATCTTTTCGACTTCCCAGGTCTGAAGTTTGTTAGGTTCACAAGAACTTTTAATTTGTACACAAGAATTTTTAATTTGTAACTTTCTGGACATTTCTGGAATTGCTCTGAGAATATTCTAGTTCGGCTGAGATGAGAACAGTCTAATTCAAAATCATACTAGTTTCCTTCTGGGGCAGGTGAATGTCCCTATAATATGTAATAAAGACATTTCTCTGTGCAGAAGTGACATAAATGCACATTTTGTGTAACTTGCGTTCTTTTGGGGAAAAGTGAGAAGAAAACCATGTGGAAAGCAGATGTCTAACTTTCAGCAAAAGAGACATTTAATTCCTTACTAACAAAACATGTATTTTGCTCTTGGGATTTTACTGGAGACGGAAGAAAAAGGATCTGAATCCCCAAATCATGATGACTCATTCACATTACATTATCCTGAATGTTCAGACATGCTTGGAGAAAATGCTTCTCTAGGGCCTGAAGAAGGCCAGTCAAATCTTATATTGGCTGCTTGAATTTTGTGACTTATAGTGATCCTAAAAAGAAATAGTGAATTTATACAAATCATTCATTACCAGAGTAGATATTTCTCCAACTAGAACTCCAGAGAACACATTTAATAGCAGAGGCAAGGAATACTGCAAAGTAGGAGGAAGGATATCACATTATTTCATAGTCTGCTTGGCCAGGATTATTGAAAAAAAGACCTTTGAATCCAAAACGGAAGAGCTATAAATGGAGCTAATCTGGTGGTGATTTTCTTCATCTTTTTTGAAAATCAAAGCCTCTTAGGGTATCTCTCATCAGAACCACAACATGGAGGTGTCACAAATCACTGCTTGCTTTGAAAAAACTGTAGCTTTTAAATAAAATTAATTATTGTTTCAAAGGAAGAGCAATCAAAACAGCAGAGCTAGTTAAATGAATTTTGAAGGAACAGTATTCCGTGGAATTACATGTTTTTGTTGTAATCACAAATGGTAAACTTATTCGGAATTTGGTATCAAAGGAAACTAGAAAACAAGTTCTGAGCTACATAGAAATGTCACTTTTTCTCCTGCTGTTTGCTTTAAAGAAAACATGTTTAATTCCTTTGTTCTAAAGCCAGCTTCAGTTATAGTTGTGTCTAGCTTGTATCTGATAACCTCATACTGTAGAATTATTACATGGACTGGAAGGGGCCTCTGGAGGTCGTCTGGTCCAACCCACTATTCCAAGCAGGGACATCAGGTTGCTCAAGCTGTTGTCCACTCAAATTTTTAATATCTCCAATAACCTCTCTTTGCAGACTATTCCAGTGCTTGACACTCTCATAGTTGTTCTAACATCTAACCTGAAACTTCCTTGCTGACACTTGTACCTGTTTCTTCTTGTCCTGCCACAGAATCTGGCTCCATTTTCTCCAAACCCTGCCATTCATTGAAGACATTAAAACACTTCACTTCGCCGAAAGAAAATCTTTCCGTCAATAAAAACAAAAATGGAAAGATTTCTGCTGGCTTTCTATGAGACTGTTTTCCTTTCGGCATGGCTCTGGGCAAAAAGAAGAATTCCTGATGTTTTTTTGTGTGTTGTGTAACCTCAGTGACTGAGGAAGGAACAAAATTAACACAAATCCTGCAACAAAAATAAGCTTCTGAACCTGTAGACTTTGATAAAGAGTAGTAAATTGGTAGTACAAAGCCATATTTGAAAGAAGAACTTTAAATGCAAACATTTACATCCTGAATAGACATTTTCTATTTCAGAATATTTCTAAAAATACTCAATCTTGGAAGGGGTAGAAGTGTAATAATACGAAATTCTTCCATATATATTTTTTTGTCTTGATGCTGTATATATTTTAACAGAAGAATGGGTGCGGTTACATGATTCATCATCCCCCATTCTTTTGATGCTGAGCTGTTTCACAAGTGCAGGTTCTTAATAAATTTTACAAGGCAAAATCTGAGAGCCAGTGTATGTTTTGAGTTCCTGACCCTAGAAGGATCAGCGTTAGATTCTTGCTGTTCAACAAAATAGCACTACTTTTCAGCTCCGAACTCAGTATCTGTGTTTTCTCTGTGCAGTCTTTCACTGAACACCACATTGCTTTCAATTCCAGGTATTCCTATAATTGTGCCTTCTAAGTGCAGCATCACGGCTTGACGTGATTGCCTGTTACGATCTTTGATTATGATGGAAGTGTGTTTCCAGCTACATTGCCCATTGCTTCTCAGTCAAATTCAATTTCAGTTGGAGGGGGCTCTGCCATCCGCTGCCCGTCATTTGCTATTGTCCTCCTTCTTTGAGTTCCACCTGTTGATGTTCTGATTGCCAAAGGCGTATCATTTGATTTTGAAAAGCCTCCTCCTCAGTGAACGCCTCGGAGTATTTTCAGCTCTATTTAGATTTGTGCATTACAGTTTTAAATTGCTACTTTGGGCTCTATTAAAATAATTTTCAAAAAGAAAACGTCAGTGTGCACAAACAGGTAATTGAAAATAGCACTGCCTAAGAACAAATACAGTTTTCCTGCAGATTTCCTTAGCTTTTGTTTAAAAGCACAGTGTTAGTATTATGCTAGTGGTTTTTTTTTTTTTTATTTGGTACAAGTGCTAATCATGATAAAATGTCGTTGGCTTGGGTAGCTGTATAATGCTTGTTAACATATCCATTTGTGCAAGAACAAATGATCTGTAGGAGTTGTGGTGCACACAAGAAGTCCCAGGTAGTAGTCCATTAACCTCAGAAGTGCAGTTCCCATTAATTTATGAATGTTAGTTATTATTTTACAGCATAAAATACTTTATTCATTCCATACACATTCAGCTTATAGTAGTCTAGTGTTGTCTGTGAGTGGTAAAATACTCAATATTCAGCATCTTATAATCATAAATATTTTTATTCTGGAATCACAACAATAAATCTTTCAACTTTGGCAAACTGTATAGACTGCATAGCGAGTATCTTGACATCTTGTGCCTTCTAAAGTCATTTAATACCAGTGCAAATAATTATGCATCATTTTATCAATTTAGCCTCACTTTGCCTTCCTTTTCCACCTGTGTTAATTCTATACAAAGACCAAGACATTCATTTAGCTTCAGTGGGAGCAGTATCGATGAAGGTCATCATAGAGGGAACTTGGAGAATTGTCTGTGACATTGTAGATTAAATTTTCTTTAACAAAATTTTTAGTGAAGCATCACTACTTTCAGCTTCAAAACATTATTAAAAAAATTATTCCAAAACATTGTTAAAAAAAATCTAGTAGGACCAAATTGGTGTGTTTCATCACTAATTTACTCCTGGAGCTAAGAGCGCTCGGTAATTCCCAGGCTAGCATTTTCTTATTCCACATGTGTTATTGACAGGATATTAGTAATGAATAAAGCATAGATTTCTATTGAATTTCAGTAGGCCATTTAATTTCTTGTATGGATGGGTTCAGGTCTACTGTAAAGCACTGCAGACGCTTAAAGCACTCTTCTATACATTAACCAGTGCAATGCAGTTTTCAGCATTACATAAAATGGT
The DNA here is from genome assembly GCA_013389945.1 of Fregata magnificens. NCBI lineage: Eukaryota > Metazoa > Chordata > Aves > Suliformes > Fregatidae > Fregata > Fregata magnificens. Next base: position 35,792 of record WAAD01026494.1, on the reverse strand, counting down.
ATAACTGCATGATTCCACAACCTAATCTCTTCTTTTCTCCTGGTCAAGTCAACTCTGAGTCCTTCACTCAGTGCAGAGGCACCTGGAAGTAGCAACCTACTTTGGTAGCAAGTGGTCCGCACTATTTCCTCATGTTGTCTCAGTCCTCTATGAACATGAAAATTCTATGTAAAGGAAAGGAAACTTGTAAAATAACAGAAAGCAAAAAGCATAATTAAGTTGCAAATGCTGCAGATGCTCCCAGGAAGACTTAAGGAAGATTGAGGGACTTTTATTGACCTAAGCATTTTGGAAACCAAAGTCAAACTGATTACTTCAGTCTGTGGCACTAAATGGATCAACTCTGAACTATCTTGATAATATCACCCAGGACAGGCTGTTGGAAGGAGGCAAGCACATTCTCTGCTGCTCATCAGGTCCTTCTTATTGCCTTAGATGTCGTTTGATGTTTGCATAGTGCTAGAGTGGTTCTATGTATGTTGAACTTCTTGGTCTTAAAAGATTTACTATTGGTGTAAAAATGGGGAGGTTGCTGTTAGTCTGAGTTAGTGAAATTGTGTTCACTTCTAGTCAGTCTTCATTCATTCACAGATGTCTCCCAAAGAAGGTAGATATACCTTCTCAATCAGTGTGTCTTTGACTATTGCTTTTGGAATAAAATCCTTACTGATCAATGTTGCCCACATGTCCACACGGGATCCATATGCTCTGTTATGCAGCGGGTTGGGAGGGGATCTGTGCATGGAGCAACAGCTACGTTTTGGGTGTGTTTGACCCAAGGATTTGCCCCCGGGTTGTTCCTGTGCCCAAGCTAATGCCTAGGTAAGCACTTTGCCTCTCAGCTGGGCTGTGATCATGTGGTTTACAGTGCTCAGATGCTGCATGCAGAGCACCAGTGGGTTAAGGTCCGTTTGGCTTTGCTGGAGAGAGTCAGGAGCACTTGGTTTGTCAGCCACAGCTGAGAGGCGGTTGAAGAAGTGGTGGTGTGTGGCCTTTTGGCTGTGACCGTCAGCCTTCCCATGGGGCTGACCACCCAGGTGGCGTGCCTGCGGTAGTGCAGGCTCTCCTGGCACCCCTGCCTGCTCTCACACCTTCCTCCTGACCATCCTCCACGTGGGGTCCAAGAGAGCTCCAGCACCAGGAGCAGCCAAAAAGGTGCTCAGATCTGTGTGGAAACGGGTCAGAGCACCTTCTTCACGAAGCAGGCAGGCTTTCCGTAAAAGAGGGGCATCAAGGAAAAACGGTGACTGTGCTCACATTTTAGGTAGTATGAGGTACCTGAGTGGCAGAATCATTCCAAAGTCCTTGTATACTGAAATAAAAAATTTTTAGAAGCCAGAAATATATTTACAATGTATAGGTATAGATTCTAGCATAATTGGGGGTGCAACGGGGTGGGGGGGAAGGGACTTGGAGCATCTAGGTATTATTATACTATGCGTAGTAATATCAGAACTTAAGATGTGATTTCCTCAGTTTTATTCTGCTCCTAAGCCATTACTTATCTTGACTGCATTGTATATTATGCATGAAGACAAACTTAAGCTTTGTGGAAAGAACATTATCTTGGGATTTCCCATGTCCAAAAGTGCATGTTGTTTAACAATGTGTTTAGACAACTTCAGCTTCAATCTAAAAGGATTTTGTGTTGATTTTTGTTTGTGGTGTCTGTTACTCTGTTACTCATGACGCACACAAAAGCATGGTCACACACATGCGTGCAAACAGAACAACCTGCAGGGGGAAAAGGGAAAACCCCAGTCTTAAATGAAGATTATGAAAGATTTTTGAAGGCAATATTGTCAAAGACAAAAGTGGTTAAAGAGGAGCAGGAGGAAAATATTTAACTGTAACTACATCCATTTCTACCAGCTAATAAAGAGAGCATTTTCTTTGCTTTCTCTAGTGGGAAAATAGAGTAAAAGAACTTCCTTTAGCACTAGTTTCTATAGTGACAGTATCCTCAAAATCATCTTTATGCAATCAAAAATAACTTGATAGTACAGTGTAGAAATGGAGCTTAATCAGTCTTCTATCCTGCAGAAAACTGTTAATGATCTCGAGGAACAAGAATTTAAATTGCATGGAACATTAAATTCTTCTAGTTTAGTAACTGAACGTTTGTTTGCTCCTGCTAATGAGGTGAGAGATGGCAAAGGCCATCCTCCCCAGCCTCATAACCCCAGTCGAGGTCCCTCATGTCCACCATGCTTTTGTGTTTAAGTCCACAGGTGCTACATCTACCCATTCCTTAATTTTTCCTTGGTCTAGGTGCAACTGAGCACTCTGATTTTCCTCAGGGTCTGTGGCATTTCTTCTCAGCAGAGACACTAGGGAGCTGAACCTGACTCTGGGGTGGATGAGGAGTAGCACAGCTCCCTTCTGATGGCATGAACCCACCTTCCTGGCTGGAGGTACAAACCCACAGCCCTCCGCCCTCTCCTACCCTGGCAGCATCCCCTTCTGCAACTGGCATCTCCTGCCAGTCATGACCCCTTTCTTCCTCCTCTCTGCAGTTGGTTTCTCTTTCCTCAGCTGCTCCCACAGCCAAATCAGCAATGAAAGCGTGTCCCTTTTCTTACTCGCTTGCCCCAAAATTCCTTTTGTTTCTGTCAGCCCTGCTCTGTAATGTACACCCTGTTTTCTGCTTTGGGAATGTTTCAAGTGTCTCCCACTCCTGTTTCCAGATAAGAACCAAAGTGGTCGTCTTTATTTTTTTTTTTTTTTTTGGTCTGACTGTAGAGTTCATCCAAACCCTAAATATTTCAGTTACCTTCTGTCTTTCATTATCTATGGGCTCATCTTCCAGACAGAGTGGGCTGTAATTTACAAAGGACTTAGCTAGTTCATGGCTGATTCATTACACGCTGAGGCATTAAATATTGAGCAATTTTACATAATTAACCAGAATTCCTAAATTGCATGCAGGCAGGTTCCTCAGCCAGTCACAGCTGATTATGCTTCAGTTACTGATGAATTGTAGCACTAAAAAAAATGATCAGCTTCTTCCCAGGATTGTTTTCACAGGCGAGTCTGTCTGTCAGGATGCAGCCATTCCAGCAGCGTGCTTCTTTAGCTACTTAACTGATTTTACACTTGGATCTGCAAGATATTGTTAGAGGAATAGTTCACTCATTTCCCACAAAGTTTAATTAAAAAGAATGATACCATTATATTTTATGTGTATCTATTATGTATATCTATTTTAATGTCCTCTGGCATGTCAGGTTTCATTACTCTTCATCGTTTCTGTTATTTGTTTTGCAAACACACAAGTCAAGAAATAATTACGAATAATGTAGGTCACCTATGAGATCTGAGGGGGAGAAATGATCATCAAGTTGTTCTGTTCCTGGAAAATGAGAGAGACGTCTTTGAGCAGTGAAAGCCTCCAAGGTAAAATATGCCCTCTGCTCAAAATTTCAGATATGCCACCAGCTGTTCGGAGCAAAGAGACCTTTGTGGTGTAACCAGTTCTGGGAGGTCTGTCGTCCAGGCGTACCTGTTGTCCTCTGTGGCCAGAGCCTGCAGGCGCTTGCGCAGCCCTGATGAGGGGCCAGGAGCGATGCTTTCTCCCTGTGCCCTCCCTGCTCCGTGTTCAGACCCTGCTCCCATGGGCCATGGTCTCTCTCTTGAGGAGCTGTGCCTGGGGAAAGCCAGGACCTTACTGAATCTGTACATCCCTCCTCTCTGATGGTGCTGCAGATGGGCTTGCAGGACTGTATTGAGGAATATAATTCCTGACTGAAAGCTTTAAAAAAAAATCAATTGCTCTGAATAAATACCTTGCCTGCACACTGCTGTTTTCAAAGCGTTGTTTTACTTCCAGCGAAGCTGCTGCAGGAGGCTTCCCTGCAGGACAAGGCTTCCCCACATTTTGTTAAAGGTGAGCCGTGTCTCCAACTCTGACTTTCCACCTGTTAGCCAAGTGCCGGTCCTCTGGGTTGCCCTTCCTACCTGCTGTCATTCAGCAGTGCCAGCTGGGTGCCATTCCCAACGACTGAATGTACAACAAATGACAATTGTCATTTGATTCATAATATTTGCTGAGGGAGTCACTTGGAGATATGGAAAGCAACCTAAGAAATTCTGATATTGAAGAAAACACCCATAAAATCAATCCTCTTAGTCCTGCAAATTAGCATGAAATGTAACCACTTGCATTCAGACCTAAATGTTAGATAATTAATAAGTATTTATTAACATAATAATTGCTATTTATTAATTTAAGATGTAGTCTGAAGACAGCAAAGACAATTTGAGTTGGGCTGCTCAGGTTGTTTCTTTCAAGCTTTGCCAACTTACTTATGCTTGTCTTTTTTTTGGAAATGTTGAACTTTAAAGCCTACACTGGTGCCTAGCATGATACTGGTGTATCTTCAAATCAGAGATAAGTCAGTAGGATAAAAATAAACTAGCCTGTTTTTTTGTCTTGAATATTATAATCTGTGGTATAATATTCTTCCCTTTTCTCTGTTAGAGATCTGAATTATCAATGACCCAAAGGCTTTTTTATTCATTAAAATAATTGGGTTTACCTTTCTATTCTTCTAAGGCCAGTGAATTTAAAATTCTTATAATTTTGCCTAAATGAAAACATATATTACACAGTACGGAAAAAGATGCATATGTGATTAGGCTATGATTATCTTGCTGTTAAAATAAATCTAAACAAATGGGATTTTTATTGTTCCAGTGCAGAGTATCTGGATGATAAATTATTCTAAATTGGTCATAAGCCACAGCCCATTCAAGTTTGTTCAGAGAGCATAGGCAAATGTGTAGCTTTTATTATATTTAAATATAGTTAGTTTTTTCATTCTTGATGTTTTTTTCTGGTTATAGGTAATAAATGCAGCTATATATTACTGCTTTGTGTACCTGATATGTCAGCGTGATATTCTTTAAAGCACCAATGATACAATTCGATTTGAGTTTTTAATAACTGAGCACCTTGCAGAAGCCACAGTAAGTAAACGATGGTTAAAATTAGATACACACATAAAGTGAACTCAGTGTCAATTTGTCTTTGAACTCCAGATACCAACTGTGAGAGGAAATAGTGCATGACCACATGATGAGCAAACAGTGTATGCTATTTTAATGATGGAGAAAGGGCAGTGCATGTATATACATATACATGCACACATATACGTACATACATACACATACATATATACACATACACAGAGATTCAGAGAAGGTGTGAGTACAGAGCTTCCCGAGCTGACTTTAGGACATCTTCTTTGGGGAAGGTGAAGCAATGAAGATGCAGAAGCATCAGCTTCAGCCACCTGAGCTGGATCTGGCACTACTGCTATGCCTTCCCACTAACTGCTGTGTTCAGACCTAGCACGGTTCATGCATCACCTCTGAGACTCAGTCAATGTGTGGTGGCCTAGAGTGAATGAGATCTGCATTGCTTCTCCTTGCAGGTACATTAACTTGCAGAAGCAGCAACTGCTTCTCTGTTAAATGATCTGAACTAACTGGATCCCCTTTATTCAGTTGCCAGTATAACAGAAAACAGTATTCTGCCCTGTTAGAAAGTTGATTTGGCTCGCTCTGCAGTTACACAAATATCTGAGCTGGCATGAGAAGCAGCAGATCTGAGGAGGTAAGGTGAAAGAGGGTGATTAAAGGGGACCAAGCCCAGATCTTTTCAGGAGTTTAACAGTATTGTTTAATCTAGTAGAAACGATAACTAACTGCTCGTTACTAATTGGTTACTAATATTTACATTCTGTGGCATGTCATGATGCTTCTATAACCTAAAAAACAACGTTATGTGTTTGATTCTCTTATTATGTAAATTAAATACATTTTTTTCAGGGAGAGATGAAAACATAGCACATAGCACTCCTATAGAGTTCGGCTGGAAGGAACAATCTTGTGCATGCTTAGAAGCTGGCTAATTTAGTGCCTCAGAATGCCCCTCTGCTGTTAGAGGGGTTAGAATAAAGGAAAATAATTTCCCCAGTGTGGACCAGTTAGCAAAATGTAATAACTCACATTTTGCTATAGAAGTACAAAACTGGTTGTTCAACCCTAAAATACCAAGCTTTGGAATTATAGCTTTCTCTGCCAGACTGTAGCTGGATGGGTTGGAGGTGTTGTCTGCTATCAGGTACTGGTGTCACCTGTACAGCCAAGCATGTAAGGTTTGGCATAGTGATTGCAGCAGGCCATGTGGATAAAAGGGTGATATTTTGTTCTATTATATGGAAGATATCACTCTCATTCAGTTCCTGGTTTTGCTACAGGTGACCTTCTAAGTTTTCATTTACTGAACAAATAAGTTAATGATGTTGCTTCCTAAGGCCAGGGAGAAAATTTTCTCATAAAAATGTTTTCTACTGGAAAATGTTGATTCAACTGAATCAAGGCCTTATTAGGGAATATAAATTTTGTTTAAAAGGAGTTTTGGCAAAATATTATCGAGGTTTTCAATGTTCTTGACAGATTTTTAATGTATTATTATGGATAAACTATTTCTAGAAGGTTGAAAAAAATTTTAGAATATTTTCTTTGTGAACAATTCTGATACTTTGATTTTTCCTTACTGATTCATGATGAATACAATGTTTAATACCTTAGAGCTTTGAAATACATGGACAGTATCATTTTTGGCCAACCCTGGCTAACTGTGCAATGATATTTGATAGCAGAGGCACTGACATACACACATACTAAATATAATTCCAAATTAAACAGCTGAGGCTACTCCTGACCTAATTTCCTAATGCAATGTGCTTTCTTCATGGAAATAAACAGTTCCAAGATGGAAGTCTCCATGAAACTATCCCATGGAGATGAGTCCTGTTCTGTTAACAAGCTCCACGAAGTGATGACTTGTACATAAAAATATATTGTTTCCATCATAACTCAGAATCAGATAAATCCTTGCCTTAAGCTAATCAGAGATCAATAATAAGAAAGAAACGTAATGAAGGAATTTTAGAGGGAGCACTTGTATTGCCAGGATACTGCTCTGAGGAGATGTTGGAGGTCTTCAAAGTGTGGCACAAAGCCTAGGCAACTCAGACCTGTATTGCTGCCTATTGCTGCAGCTCCAGCAAGTACAGTGAAACTTGGTATTACACTCCAGTGAAAGATTTAATGTAAGAGATTTCCTCCTTTGCCTTGGGAACAACTGTGTGCCTGGAAAATTGTTGGATTAGGCACTAATATACAACTGACCTCTCTGGGTGATGCTTTTTTTGCTTACGACAACTTACAGCAGGCACGTTACAGGTTTGCAGACACAGATTTCTTCATGAGGGCCATTCTGTTCTTCTGTAACTGACAGTTCAAATAACACAAGTATGATCTTCTTCAGTGCTTTTCTCCCTGCTGTTGTCCTGCAGCCAAGGAAGCTTGCATGGGCTTCCTCCTGCAATAAATGCTCCTACTGTGAATTCAGCTGTTCCCTGTCATGAGTGAGAGTCACAGACATCTACCCCAGTGAGCGGGACTTCTCCTGCCTCTGGGCTGTCGCAGCGCTCCGGTGATTCCCCCCCTTTCCCCGCAGTGCTGCCGTTCATTGGAGAGCACGGGAGCTGCTGGTTTATGATTTGGTTTTATTTTCCTCGGCAGGGTTCTCCCTAGCAATGTTCGGTGTTTTATTATCTGGCCAATTTCATGGAATACACTTGCCACCTCTAAAATGTAGAGAGTTCTGCGCTATTTGTTAGTCCAGCTGAGAGCTATAACCCAATAGTAAAATGTCGGGATGGTTTCTAGACTTCTGTTCATGCCCGTATTCCAAATGGAGTAAAGACACCGAAGAAACGCCCTGAAGTACATGCTTCATATATAAAGTGAAATCACTCCATATGTTAATTCAGTGTTAAATAGACCAAAAGGTATAAAGTTGGTTGCCCAGATTTTGGCACATGACATCATACTTATGCAGCCAGATGCATAGCCCAGTCTTCAAAAGTATGCACCACTTTTCTCTCGGTTATCAGCAGTTTCTTCACATGTGATGTGTCGATGCCTCACAACTCTGAGAAGCAAGATTCTTACATGGTGTGTAACTATTGCTATAGGACCTACACACAGGCAACAAAGCCTGAAAACACTGATCACAGATTTACACTTAAACATTTTCCAGGAAGCTTATGAGGAAAATTATGTTTGCATCAAACAACTGTGTCTTATCTATAAATATATTAAGAGAATATAGACATGGGCTTAGTTAAGCACTTGTATAAGGAAATGGAGCATTCAAATTGCCACCTCAGTAATCATTCTCTCCTATAGTTTCAATGCGATAGTACGTGGTTCAACATCTCTTTCTGTAACTTTCGTGCTATTTCCAGCCAATACAAAATATCAATTAGCTCTATGATATGAGTAGTTTTAGTAATTTTTCTATTCCTATCATATCAGCAGAATTTCTCCATCTTTATTGGACAGAGCTATGTATAAATCTTCTGTGAGAATTTTAACACCCTGGTCAGGAGAAGTGTATTAAGAATTTTCACCAAACAGTGCATCCTTATCAAGGAAAAATCTAATTTTTTTTTTTTTTTTTTTTTTAAAAAGGTCTTCTGTTAGAATTTTGGAGAAGAGGCAAGTTTGTATAACTTGATTGCATCCTAAGTACATAGTCAGGTAGCCAGTACACATGGAAATTTTTAACTGGTGATACTTTGATACTATTAATCTGTGTCATATCTGAATAAGTAGAATTCATGTCTTGCAGATACAGTGGGGGAAACAAGAACAAGGAGACCTTTGTTCTTGAACAGATGAGAAGAGCTTGTGAACCTATAAGCAAAGATATTTTTTTATTTGAAGAAAGGACAAATATTGGGGTTTTGGTCACAAAAATGTTTTTACACAAATGCCTCTGGATGGTATTTTTGTTCACTTGTTAGAGAAAAAAAGTAATGATACAGTGTTGTTAGTGATCTTGTAATGTTCATCCCTGCTCTCAGCTTTCACCTGCTGCGCGCAGTTGACATCTGGTGCTCAGGCACTCTAGGCAGTGAGGTGCTTTTCAGCCACAGACTTTACAAGCGTAGCACTGCTGTTGAAAAGATAATCATATGCAGGGTAATATTTCAAGGGCTCATAATTGAAAAAGGAAAACTAATTTCCACTGGGTCACTCATAGCCATTGTGCGAATTATGGTTTGAAGGGACTTTGTTATAATGTTTTCCCAAACCATTCTAGAGAGGTCTGTTATAAAAACTCTGCCTTTTTAATCCACAGAGGAGCCATAACTGGTAGTTTGGAAGGGCATTCTGGATACTGCCTTTTGCAGGATAAGCAGGCCTTTTACATAATTAATTGATCAGTCTGATAACAAAATTTTTGTCCGAGCTGGCACTTCTGCAACAGAGCAGTTCTAATTTGTTGCACTGAAGTGAATGCTTGGAGTAAACCTAGCAAGTGACATCAAGAAAATGTATCAGAGATTAACTGCTTCAGAGGTAATGCTGCCTTTGCAAATGCAGATGTAGGCACTGCTTTAAGAATGTGGCAAATTTTTCACAAGGTGATTCAATTTGAAATTGAATTTTTCCATTGCTAATGGAAAAAAAAGTCATGTTTTATCCTGAGTTATGTATTTTGTACTTTACATACTTATTTAATGCCTACCATAGCGATTCATTTTTTCCAAATGTACTGATCGATATGAAGATCTTAATGTCGGAAATCATTATGTAGTACTTTGAAATTATTTTACTTGTTGCATCAAAAATACATGTGGTACATGTAGAAGACTGAGACAGTTTTGTCTCATTTCTCTCATTTTGTACCAAGCTGCCATCTCAGTCAAACTGACATTTTAAAACCTTTTTAGCAACATATAGAGGATAAATAATCATATTCTGTCACATGAAACATTTTCACTGAGTTGATATGGTTGTATCACCTATCTGTCCCAAAGCAAAGGATCACACTGAGTATACGCAGGATGTTGTTACACCTGAGATGTATTATTTGGTTTTTGGGTGTGGTTTTTTTTTTCCAGAGCCGTGCTACAAATAAGCAGTTTTAAATAGATATTACTGATTACGTAGCTGATCGTAAGGAAATTAAATAGTTTGAGACTGACAGATCCTTTTTCTGTGACAGCATTTGAGAGAGAGGAAATAAATTAGCATGATGCACAGGCAGTGTTGTTCAGTGTGGTTGCTGTTTAACAAAACGAAGTGCAATCCTGCCTCTACTCCCTACAGACACAGAGAAATACAACACTGTAGTATGCTCTTTAACCTTTAGGGGTCTAATGATTATCCAGAGTGGCCTTGCAATCACATCTGCCAGCTCCCTCAGCACTTGTGGGTCCTGCTGTTCCACCAGTGTCTTACTCTTGGCCTGGCAATCTCTGCTGCTTTACGCTCCCTGCAGCAGGTATTGAACACCAGCCTGCACTGTTTCATAATCAATTCAAGGGCCGAGTTTTTGCAGACTTTGAGGGCATCTAAGGGCACTGTACTCCTCCAGAATTCAGTGGGGTTTGAAGGTGCGCAGACCTTCTTCGTGGACAGACCTCTAAAGCAACACTCCTGCTTTTGCTTGAGCCAGAGCTTGATTCTGCACAGAGAGGCAACCATCAAACATACAAATTCAGTTTCTGTGCTAGTGTAAAACAACGTACTAACTGTTTTATCTTCAACTGATAAATTAAAAAGGAAGATCTCTAGTGACAGCCAAGCCTGGAGTGCAGTCTTGAGATAAATTTTGCAATTTTACTAGTTCCTATTTAGCTTATGGTGATCTACAAAATGCTTAAAAGCAAATAGAAGAAAAAACATTGCTCAGTATGTAAAAGACAAAAAAGAATAGTACCACTATTTGAGAACCTGAGGATCACAAATTTTAAACAGCTTTAGAAATTATATAGCATATTTCTGCAGTAGTCTAGAGATAGAACATCGATATACCCAATGAATATATAGAACAGAGAAATACCCTGATAAAAATAGGAAGTGAGCACAAGAGGTTCAGAATGGAACTTGGATTTCTAAATTGAACATGTAATGAAAATTCTAAATAGGTATCTTAAATTCTGTTCATTGTGCTTTATGAATATCAGTTAGAAAAAGAAAAATGATGTTTAGCTTATGCTGGGAGAAAAAAGGAAGAAAATCTGAGTGAATGTGGGGGTTTTACGCATAATGGGACCATCGATTCAACTGACTGTTATCAAACATGAAGTCTCCATAGATTTTGCAGAAGCAAGAATGCTTTATAAATGTCTTCAGGTATTGTTGCTGTTTTGGTAAAGCCCAAAGAATTTACTTGTACATTTTCTCATAGAAATTTGGGTCTCTCTAAATCCAATATTGCTACCATTTTTCTGAGAAACCTTTTCATGTCCTATCTTTATCTTTAATTTTCTAGCATTTGTCAAAACCGTGTGCTTATCGGTCAATATTTTACTCAGTTTGATGTATCAATTTTATCAGTTTATTGCTATAAAAGTCAGTATTTACCTGCAACAACACAGCAGTATACATATATTTTGGTATACCTGTATGTATAGTCACAGTAATTTCTCCATGCCATATTCCACTGTAAATAGCAAAGAGTGAATATTCTCTGAAATACCTGGTGTGATGCAATGATCTCAGTAAAATTGTGTAACAACTCAAAAGTTAATGGAAATTATTTCAGTCAAGTTCTTTCCCCCGTTTTCTCTTTCACCTGGTTGGGAGCGTTGCAATGAAGTTTTGCTGGGTTCTGCTAAGGTGTAATCTGAAAGAACCGTCCACACACAGTGCATGGAGATGAAAGAATGTGCAGGTTGGAAAAGACAAGGTATTTGCTTTTTGCTCTGCAGCTGAGGCCTCAGCACTTCAAAGCAATGATTACAAAGAAAGTCCAGTTTACTACCAGCAGAGAAAATTGTTTATTTCGGCCAGATTCTTTGGGAAATTTAGCTGCAAGGATCTAGAAAATGTCTACCAAGAACATACAGACTGTGATTTGGGTTTGTTGTTAGTTAGTTTGTTTTGTTTTCTTTTGGACACAGCCTGGGCAGATTTTCAGCATAGATAAAAGCATGTTTTCTAACACAAAGCTACCCTTCTTGCAACTTTTGTGTTCTTGATCCAAGTCACAAGAACTTCTCTCAAGAGTTTGCAAGAACTTTTTTTATAAGGTTAAATAAGATGATGTTGCTATTATAACTTCATACTCAGAAATGGCTGTACTTTTTTGACTGAAATAAAAACAATAATTATGAGGTCGGTCTGAGTCATTTACTTGACATTGATACTGCTTTTGATATATGCACTGAAAATAGATTTCTCTAACAGGACAAGTCAGACCCCATAACGTCTTGTGACATTAAGGATCTCACCTGCCATATACTAAAATGATTTTGATGTAGAAAGTCTTAATCACACAATAGAACTGTATTTCCTAATAAATTTATCTAAACTCAACCTTATTTAACTCCCAGATTTTGGGGCTTTTAGCATTATAAGTCTGGGGGTATAATTTAGACCAACCTTATGCTGAGTTGTCCACGTGGTTCCTAATGTTCATTATTAGCCTTCCTTATCCATCAATGTGTGGAGCGCAAGTCACTTGGATATATATATGAAAGTATTTCTGGCAGAGTGGGGGCTTGCTTGTGATTAATAGATTTAATATTTGGCTCCCTGATAGGAATGGAGGTGATGCTTCAGGTTGTTAATATAGTTCTAACATAGATGTTGTCTGTGGCAGCAGGTGTGTTACACTTTGATGGTTTACTTCCATTTGCTTGCTATTCATCTTGATCAGTTTAGGTTGTTTGCCATTTGGTTACATTATCTTTTGATCTACTTCAGAATTCTCACCCATGTAAATGTATTTTAATGTCACATCAGCTTTGTGCCCTTATTTCTAATTTCCTTAGTTTTCTCTGTAAAAATATGACTGAAGTGTATCAAATACCAAGTTTTACTCAACTGGCTTGAATGGCTTTTTTATTTCAGTCTTTGTTATGACAAATAATTGATTTCTAAAATATTATGGAAACTTTCAAGGTGTGGTGTAAACGTGCCCTTTTTCTGCTACATTTCCTGATCTATTGCAATGCCTGTCAAATTGAAATGAGAGGTCTTAGCTGTGGCATACATCTCAGGCTTGGGCGTTCATCGCCTGTCTCTGGGAACGTAATCCATACACTTGACTGCCTCCCAGCCTACCGAAACACTGGGAAAGTTCAGAGACTCATTCCCATTTCAGTATTTATAACGGGCATTATTCTGAATTCTGGGGTACCTAAATTAACAAAAAGTACATTTGATGGAAGAGGGTGTGCTTTGAAGCACCAGCTTTTGCATAGCCCTAAATACCTCTGTGAAACTGGAAGTCAGGGCCAGAAAGTGCTTTCTTAGACACGGTTGGAGAACTAAGATAGAAGGACAAAGTTTTAGCATGTTATTTTTCTTTTTTGTCCGGTAATTGTCTAACATGAAGTGCATAAACACTTGCTCATCTCCCACTCTTCAGCTAACTTGCAAGTAGCAGTAGATTGCAGTCAAAGCAACTTTTTTCTTGTTCTCCTGGCTCTGCAAAACTTAACTAATCTTTCTGGTGACACAATGACACATCTTCAGTGGAAGGGGTGAAATGTGCTGCCACCCAGAACATTCTTCTCCCTCAGCCTGTACCCAACAATATTCTGTTCTGGGATGTGGGAACCTGGGGTTCAAACATTTGGCTATCACTTGTCACTTCAGCTACCACCTCAGGCCCGTGAGGCTGTCTCCTGAGGTAGCTCACCTGTCACCTCAGCTAACAAGGGCTCTGCTGAGTTTGCTCCATAGCATATCTTTAGGCATTTAAGATGTCTGAAGCACCTCAGCAGATTTGGTCGGAGCTTTCCTGAGTTGTTCTCCTGAACTTAAGCTTCTTAGAGCTGTTAAAAGTATGATTTGGGTACATAAATGCTTTGAGGAATGTCCACCTGCCTTTGCTGATCCTCATGTAGATAAAGATTGTCATGCTTTGGAAAAAGCCATCAGTTGTGCATTTAGTCTTCATTCTTTAAAACACAATCATAGTCAGTTTTCTTTAATTTTAGATGCATTCACCAGTATAACACCGGCAACTGTCCAGAGTTTGTCCCCTGGGAGCCTTTTTTTTTTTAATTTGTAGAACTTCAAGTTTTTTTCTCACTTGCAGAGTAATTAGTGTTGGCTTATTATCAAAGAACGTAAAATCAGGTAGAACAGTTCCTGTGTTTGCTGTTGTGATTGCTCAGTCTCATTCATCTCTGAAGCACTCCTAAATCTGCATTGTAATAAGAACGAGATGAAAAGAACCTCAAATGAAGGTTCAGATGAGAAAATTCTTTGGTTTGATATTTGATCACCCATTTCTCCCAGACTGGTAATGCCACTTTTATTATGAAGGTCACTAAATTCAAATGAGCAAAGTTGCAGCAGGTGGCCATTTTGCAACTCTGATGAGTGTTCTTCTTTATGGGTTTAGAGAAAGAGATAAACTGCATTAGGATTGCTCCTCAAGCTTTGTTCACTCTAATGACAGCTGACGTATATGTATGTATTTATCAACTAGGACTGACGGATGCTTTTTAAAAAAATGCATAATTAAAAATTCAGTTGTTCAATAGCTGCTTTCAAGAATTCTCACATTCTTTAGTTCATTTTTCATGCAATTATTGCCTCCAGAACAATTTCAACCATCTTTCTCATGGCTTTCATTCCACATCTTAAGAATGAGAAGAATCTACTCAGAACAATTTATACTTTGGGTCTTTTGTTTTCATTCTTACTGCTATGCTAGGAAATTAAAAAGTAAGGATTCACACAGGGTTCCAATAGCAAAAAGCATGTCCACTTCTTTCATGTTGTTCACAATGGACTAGTTTTTGGTATTGAAACTGCTATAATAACTTTTCCCTTTCATAGGCAATTGAAATGTATATTATGAATTGTTTCATGAAATACTTTTAAAGCAAAACTTCACAGCTGGGCATTATGAAATATGTTTTAGAGAATAACAGTGACATAGAAAATTGCCATAGAAAAGAGATCTCTTTTTTCGTGTATTGCCATAAGTTGTTGTTGAATTAGAGCTGAGTTTTTCTCTCCTGCTACAACACCACCAAGTTTGGAGATGCTCAAGTGAAGAAAACAGCATAAAAATGTATTGATATCAGGTAAAAATGGAAACCAGTGTTAATCCTTGGGCTTCCAGTTGTCTTTTTGCTCGACTTCCAGTTGTCTGCTACGACAGACAACTATTCAGCAGTGGGATAGACCATGAAAGATTTGTCCTGTTCCTCTGGTGAAAGGAGCTGTAATAATCTGGGAAAGTTTGAAATGGTGAAGAAAAGTTCAGAAAACTTGTGCCGGAAAGCTTACAAAGTTTATATTCTTTGCAATGGAAAATGTTCAAGGCTGGAGAACTTTTAGCAGGATTCAGAGAGAAACACTGTAAGATCCCGAGCAAAACATTTATTTTCATCTTCCTTTTACTGACATTGGGAAAAAGAAAAACAAAATAGAAATAAAAATAAAACCTCTACCAGTTTGAGAACAGTATTCAGAAATGAAAGAAATGAAGACTAAATAAGCCAAAATACATTGAGTTAGAGAAATGTGGCTGGGTCAATATTATTGTTTCTCTTCTGTCATTAAATAATACAAGGAAATAAAATACTGGCATAAAGACTGCTCTAGAGTTAATTACCAGTGATGTTCACTGCTGGGCAAAGGATCAGCCTGAGTCCATGTACCACAGAAAGCAACGTACAAGCATTATGCTGACCCCATGACTTTCCCCTATAGCATAACCCTGCATAAGTGCATCCAAACAAAACAAACAGACAACACCTCCACAGACTCTTCTGTCGAGAGAAACTGGTGCTTTCCCTACATCTCCCCGCATTAAATTTCCAGCTGCAATGGTGCCGACAGCAGTGCGTGCCCTGAGCCCATGGCCAAAGGATGGGTGGGTGTCCAAGCAGGGCTGCGCGCCGCGGGGGGGATGCAGGGGTGGGAGAAGGGGGACTGATGTCAAGTGGTTACCGCAGCAACGGGGAGGGGACCAGCAGTGGGGGGGGGAGCAGAGGTGGGAGTGTTACCATGGCAATGGATGGAGTGCCTTCCTCACTTGGGTTGGGGATGCGGCTGTCCTTACTTCTAATTACCCACCTGGTGCTGGGGGATTTAGGCACAACATATCAGGAGTGCCTGTGCTGTCATCTACATATATTATCTATTTCATTTCTAATTAGAAGATCAAACTGCACTGGAGATAAAGTATTTTTCCCACGTAAGCTACATCCAGTTTAATCTCTTTTGATTGACGACAGTATAACCAGTTCACAAGTAGTAGCAGAATTACTTTTTATTTTTTTTAATATAGTGTAAAAAATTGTATTCCAGTATCAGTTATTAATTCTGCTGTGCTAGAAGAGTTGCTGAGTTAGGGAGTGAGTTTAAACTGTGTTAGGGAGCGAGTTTGTCTTACACATCAGTACATGACTATATTTCATTTTCCCTAATGAGCTTTGCAAGATAGATCTTACAATTTCTTGTTTAGGTTCTTTCATTATTTTTTTTTTTAATACCAGCTATTGAAAATTTCTGGTAGGCTCCTTTTAAATTTTCCCAACTGGGGAGTGATGGAGCTTGTGAGTATAAGAGGAATGTGCTCATATAAAACTGATAGGAACAGCCTGGACTCCTGAAATTGCTATCATTGAATGGCCCAGTGAATGGCAATCAACCATCTGCTGTTCAATCTGGTGTCACTTTCCCCCAGACTAGGGACAATGAAGAATTACCAATGTCAATAGATGATTTAATATAAGTCTCATATCAAAAAAGAATGGACTGAAATCTAGGTGGAGCTGGAATTTGATCAACTGTGGCTTGAAAAGTAGGGTCTTAAAGGGAGACAGAGCTATTTTGAGTGTGAAACCACCTACCATAAGAAGGCTTGGTAGGAAGTATGACCTGGATGAGCGGAGCCCAGGGATTACCTTGGAACCACCCACAAAACGAGATCAAAATAAATTTTTAAAAAATGTCCAAGAGGTGAAGAAACTGAGGCAAGGATAGGCCTCCGGATACTTACCCATTTGAAATGTCTCCCTGCTTGTGTTGTGCGGCCTAGATGAAGCCTGAAGACATTTGCCTGCTGTATTTTCCTCTGAAGAGGTAGGCTGTGAACTGGAGTGTCCTCAGCTTGGAAATGTAGGAAGGCTAGGCTCAGCCTGCTGAAGGCAGCCAGCACAATCTTAGGGGCTATGTATTTCAAATATGGAGTCTCAGCCTCCCCTCAAAGCATGCTTCCCGTAACGCAGAAGCAGAGAGGGGTCTGGTTTTGCCTGAGCGAGCAGTGCAGAGGGATGCAGGGCTGCCCCGGCTCTTCTGGAGGCCAAGAGCAAGAAAGGCTTGAGCACAGCTGAGACTCTCATTGCAGAGTGTCTCTCTGTGCCTAGGTGTCAAAACAGTCTTGTTCTCATTTTTAGAGTGGTTAAACATTTGCATTTCCCTCAAATGCAAATGAAAGCTTTTTCAAATGAGCTTTTTCTACTACTTTGTGCACAGTTGGCTTTTTCGTGCATCGTTTTGTTTAATGACAGTAGCACCTATTCATATCCTGTGGATACAGGATATAACTCCCTCACTCAGTGTTGTTTCATTTATTTACTTGATTTCTGCCATCCAGCACTTTAAGCTTTCCTTTTGCATCCTATTTGTTTTGTAATGAATTTAGACTTTGTGACCTGGGTATGTCTATTCTGCTAAATCAAAGATGTCCAGGGACCAATACTTGTCCCCAAGACTGAATGGCATCAACTGGTGTATGTCTACATTTCTTAGTTTTAGCTGCCTCTGTGGCAGATTTACCTTGGAAGGAACAGGGTAAGGAAGTCAGCTGGCAATGAAACAAGATGAATGACTGGGCGTGCGGTGCTTGAGCTATGTTTGTAGTCTCCCTTTATCGAGCTGTGGGGATGCAATCACTGAGTTAGTGCTTCTTTTGAGGAAAAGCACAACAAATGCAGAATTGTATGTATTTATTTATTTTGACCCTTGAAAATGTTCACTGATGGGTGGCAGGATGGTTTCAAATGGGAGAGGGTTTGAAATAATAGGGTTTAAATCCCTGGTGAGCTGTAGCTTTCCTGCACAGCCCTGGAGAAGGCACGGATACCTTCAATATCTCAGCTTCTGAGAAAGAAAAAGACTGTTATAATGTTTGTTTTTTTTTTTTTCCCCAACCAGAGTGTTGTAAGGATAAGGGAGCAACTTTCTGGGACACTTAGATACTATAGTAGAGTGGTATGTGGGTTCTTAAGATATAACATAGCCTCAGGAGGTATGCTAAAAATGACACTGGAGGAGAACAGTTGGAACAGGACTTTTACTTGTCTGATTTTGCCACCTGCCTCCTTACAAAGTGCTCCTTACCATCTTTCCTCTTGCTCATGATTCTGCATGAGACCCTCACTGTACCTGATCCTTCAGCCTGGGATGGGTGTCTGTTTTTTCACCACTGCCCTGTCTCCCATTCCTTTACAGCTGTTCTTGTGGTAAGAGTGACAGTACACATAAAAACATTATGGTAACCTATGCTTTTCTAGCTTGCTAATGGCATAAAAGATGTTTCAAAATGATTTTCCACTTCTTTGGCCAAAAGGTCCTCTCTCCGTCATTAAAACAAACTCTTTAATACAGAGATTATGTACATAAAGTCTTATTGTGTGCAGTCTCTGGGAGTGCATTTGTTTTTGTGAACAGGGAAGTTTAGATTCTGTTTTGAATAAGCTAACTCCTCAAGAACTATGCTTATAAAGTTGATACATCTTTTGTTGCAATATGTGAATACCATTGAGTATCTTTATAATTTACTTTATATTTTTTTCAGATATCAAGTATTCATAGGAGACCTTAATAGTGTACTTTATTATATTAAGTACAATGATTAACATATGTTCACAGACTTTTAATTTTCTCTTTCTTTGTTTCTTCTCTTCAGTGATTATTAATTTTTATTTCTTTACTATTTCCACAGGAGTTAAGCTTGTCCTTGTGCCTTTGTCTTACTAAATTCACAAGTTAACAACCTTGGTTTCTTACCACATAGAATTATGCATTCGGAGTCTCTCTCTCTCTCTCTGTGTGTGTCTCTCAAATAAAACCCAACCTGTCTGCTGTCTTAGTAAAGCCTTAAATTACAGGTCAGAGTAGGCACTGTACTTTCTCTGTCAATCCCAACAACATTGTTTCTTCCAGCAGCAATCTCCTTAGGAGTGACTATTCTGATTAACTTTTCAAGTTACATTGCCCACCAGATAACAGTGACCAAAAGTCTGCCCACTGCAATGTATCGCCTACCTCTACTTCCCCTGTGACTTCCTTTCATGCTTTGGACATCCCTTTTTTTAAAAGTGGCGCAGTTTAAGAGCATATAGTTATGGCTCATCAAAGAGAGAGCTTCTCATCAGGCCCTGTCTGCAACAGGATATGAACCCTAGCCCTCTTTACACCAAGAGAAGAGGCCGTGGAAGTGCAGTTGTGGTGCGATCATAGCAATTGGGAAGTCTTTGGGAATGCTCTAAGAGAAACACAAGTCAACAGAAGAGTCCCAAAGGAAATGGGAAGTGGCGATATTCAGCAAGAATGAAGAGTCTTGCACCAAAGGGATGGGAAGACAATAGATCTACAGATGGTTTTCAAAATGAGCTGCATTCTTTCTAATTTCGTGCTGTGTTTCTGATTGTGGAATGGTTGATCGAACCAGAAGTGATAATCCGTCAGTGCAGAGCAAGGAGGAGGCATGAAAGGAGGTCTGGGGATGGCTAAGACAAACATCTCCAGCCCTTTCTTTAACTGAGTGTAAGAAGTTATTTGGAATAGAGCAGGACTGGAGCTAGCCTCCAAGGAGCCAAAATAGGCGCAGTGAGACAGATAAATGTTTTCTCAGGGAAAGGAAATGCTACATGATAATTGCATGTTTTGTTTTTAGTGTGAGGTTAGCTGTCTTTCACTCTTTATAATAGCAAGAAATCAGTGAAAGCACCAGAGGGCAACACTATAGTGAAGAAGGCAAGCTTCCATCCTCCTACTCCAAGACTCCTGCTGAGGCAGTGATGATAAGTGTTCAGCTATGGAGACAATTGTGACTGTTTGCTGAAATATTTTGCCAGTGTTAACCTGAATAGCCATTATATCTGTGGTCACAATCTCAGTGTTGACTTTGCTTCTTTCATTGTATTTCCTCCATGTAACCATCATGCTTGTAGCTTTATGAAAGCATCAAAGAAAATTCTCACAAAAGAACAAGTTATTCAAAGTATTTCTAGACATAAAACAGTTTGGAAAGTTTTCAAAGATCTGTATTTTACTACCACCGTAAACCTAATCATTCTGTGTTTTAGTTTGTGTATTTATTTTGGGGGTCTTTTGAAGGTACAACCTCAGTGTTGCTGTGAAAGATAAACTCAGATTAAGAAAAGAAAAAAAGCTCAAAAGTGGGGAAATGTTTCCTGAGCTCTTCCACCTTTCAGAGACTATTAGGAATAAAGGCAGGAGCTGGAGGGAGAGCAGGAGCACGGAGAGTGGAAACAAAGGAGGCTGGTGAAGAATGGGAAGGTGAGCCACGATATGCCATCCCTTAGGCCGCCAAACTCACTGTTGTATGTAGTGTGAAGTAAATCCTCCCCCATTTGGCTCCTGAGCAACCTCTGAAAACATGAAGCTCCATGCTGGCAGAGATACTTCAAGGAAAGTTACAGGCAGCCCTATGTTGCTACTCTGCTCCTCTCAAACCTGAAAGCAAGGTGAACTTTCAGGACATGCGTGTGAGAATTATTGTCCTCACAGAAGGCTTATGGTCTTGATGATGCCACAAAGGTTTTGAATATATACTGCGTATGAAATACACTGTTTATTTTACCAGGTTTTCTCCAGCAGACTTCCTTTATTTCTTTCTGCATTATTTCCACAAAATAAGAGTGTGTAGGATTCAAAATTACTTTGCTGGAAAACGGTAGACCATTCCACTACTTGCAGTTCCTTCCCACAGAACATATGAGAGATTTTTTACCAATTTTTGAAACTAGAATGCAAGGTGCACACATGGTGCAAAAACAAGCAGTATCTGTCAAGGAGTAATGCTAAAGTAACATTTTAAGCCTTCCAGGGCTCCCCTGGAATTGCCATAATTCCTGGCTTTTAATAATCTATACACAGTGCAATCTGGGGAACAAACAGCACACATGCAGCAATTGCTGTGGGATTGTTTATTTCCATCAAGATCAAAACTGACCATGAGCACAGCCTGTACCTGTTCAAATGATCAAAAGCCTGTTCAGAAGATGTTCCACCTAAACAAAGGACAATTCTCTCCTCCTTCTAGCCCACTTACCCAGAGTACAATATGATGGCTGTGGATTTTGTCTACCTGGACTTTAGTAAGGCCTTTGACACGGTCTCCCACGGCATTCTCCTGCAGAAGTTGGCAGCTCACGGCTTGGATGGGCATACACTTTGCTGGGTAAAAAACTGGCTGGATGGCCGAGCCCAGAGAGTGGTGGTGAATGGAGTGAAAGCCAGTTGGCGGCCAGTCACAAGTGGTGTTCCCCAGGGCTCGGTTCTGGGGCCGGTTTTGTTCAATGTCTTCATCAATGATCTGGATGAGGGGATTGAGTGCACTCTCAGCAGATGACACCAAGCTGGGTGGGAGTGTTGATCTGCTCAAGGGAAGGAAGGCCCTGCAGAGGGATCTGGACAGGCTGGATCGATGGGCTGAGGCCAACTGTATAAGGTTTAACNCCCCTCAATACAAGAAGGACACTGAGGTGCCGGAGCGTGTCCAGAGAAGGGCAACAAAGCTGGTGAAGGGTCTAGAAAACAAGTCTAATGAGGAGCGTCTGAGAGAACTGGGGCTGTTTAGTTTGGAGAAGAGGAGGCTGAGGGGAGACCTTATTGCTCTCTACAACTACCTGAAAGAAGGTTGTAGGGAAGCGGGTCTTGGACTCTTCTCCCAAGAAACTAGCGATAGGACGAGAGGAAATGGCCTCAAGTTGCGTCAGGGGAGGTTCAGATTGGACATCAGGAAGAATTTCTTTACCGAAAGAGTGGTTAGGCCTTGGAATAGGCTCCCCAGAGAGGTGGTGGAGTCGTCAACCCTGGAGGCGTTCAGAAAAGGTATAGACGTGTCACTCCAGGGCCTAGTTTAGGAGTCATGGTGGTGTTAGTTGATGGTTGGACTTGATGATCTTAGAGGTCTTTTCCAACCTTAATGGTTCTATGATTCTATGATTCTATCATGAATCAGGGAACCTAAAGGTGGCCTGTGCTCCCCAGAATTACTCTTCGTGTTTTGATATCAGGTGTGTGAATGTTCTGGTTCAGGAAGAGGGAACCACTCATCCAGTATTTCAGGGAGCATTTCTTCTTTCACTCATTTGTCACACAACTAAAGAGGCAGCTGAATCAATCAGACAGCACTTTTCAGGGTAATCTTTGGCAATTCAGTTGTTGATTAAACTTTCTTTTCAGTGGTGAGCTGGGCTAGAAAAAATACTCTTTTATTGAAAATGAACTTCAAACTCTGAAAAAAACCCCCAACCCTCTCTTAATGTTCTTCAAGTGCACCAAACTGCAGAGTGAATACAGACATCATGGGTGTCGCTTTAATGTTTGGGACATTTCCTATTAAAACACAGTATCTCAAAGCCTTCTCTTTGTACTTTTAATCTGAGCATGGCAAGGGCATAAAGAAAGAACATTTCTGGGCATGTTCACCTGTGGTCTGTGGCTGAGGGCAAAAAGAAGGAGACTCCCACCCTTCAGAGGTTTTGCTCCTATTTCTCTCCTGTTTCCCTGAACAGTTCTGTCCCATGCCCAATCTTAAACCATAATGCTTAACATTCCTGTGATGTTCTTTGCATGTAAAGGGCTCTACTGTTATTCATTTTTTTAAGCATACTTCATACTGAGTGGTTTGAACTGAAATATAAAAGGGAAGTTTAAATCTTATTTCCAGAACAGTTTAAGAATTAGAAATAGTATTGCCCACTTTGGTGAAGTCAAGCCTTTTGGTAACTGAAGGAGATTTTATCCGTTACACAGTTTATTAGACTAGTTTCAAGCTTATGGGAACAGTGTTTGTGGTGTGTTGGCATGATATACAAGGGCTGCGGAGGGCACAGAGTGATCATAATCTAAACTGGACTCTAATTATTTAGGTATTTTTAGTTGATTGAGAACCAGCCTCATACAAATCTCAGTAGTAGATTTAATCAAAGACAGTCTCACTCCATCAGCAATCAAGATATAGGCTCTACAATGAAAAAAATTAACATTTTGGAAGAGTTAGAGAAATAATTCTGAATTGATCAGAAAAGATAGCAATAGTTGCCCAAAGGCTTCCTACAATATAGGAAATGGAGTCTTGAGGTGATGGTGCATTGTCTGGTAGGCAAATTCTTGCATTTTTTCCAAGGACAAGACTCTTGACATTGTTGTTGTTGTTACTGTTGTTGTGAGGAATTGTGAAAACGCAGAAAATGAGAAGACTACAGCAGAAGCCACAAAGGCATACCATACTATTATCCATAATCATTTAAACAGATCACCCGACTGTGACAGCCAATTATATCGTATTTTCCAGGATTAACCCACAGCTAAAATGATACATCATGGTAGGAGAAAAGCTTCATGTATTGCCAACAACATGTTAGCTCCTCTTTTGACTGAGAAAACAATGAAAGACTTGGTTGAAAAGCATGTATTCTTCTCTGTGACTACAGATGACTCAAACCTTTCAAGGTGTTTCCAATCATTAATCATTCCTACACAGTTGAAGGGCAAATAACTCACTGCTGGCTTGATTATTTTCAAGGCACTAATGAAACCACATTAAGAATATTTGAAAAAGCAAAAAATATGCTAAAATCAAGTAATTGGAACCCTTACTATCTACAGTTATTTGCAGCTGATATTGTTGTTAACTCTGGGTTTTGTCCTCCTATCCACAAATCAATAGAAAGTAAGAAAGAAAAATAGTCTCTAGCTTATTGCTCTGTACATAACCACAAAACAGAAAAATACCATCTAATTAAATCATCATTTGATTTAGAAAAAAAATCGGTCGCTTCTCCTCATCTCGTTCAGTCATTGTTCTCAACAAAAGTTTCAGATTTAAAGGAGAACTTATAAAATTTGAATGGGAAGAAATGTTCTCCATGAGACAGTTATTTGCATACTGTACAGGTAAAAGGACCATAATCTGTTTTCTTGGTTTTAGAAGTTACTTTGGAAGTTAAGTGCGTGTTGTCAAGCACCAGTTTTAAAATCACATTTTCAAAGTAACATTGTTGGAGGTGATAGGGAGGTTTCCAGTGACAGAATGTAACATTATTTTCAGATTGTACTGAATGTTTCTTAATAAGTCTTGCAAGTAGAACAAACTGTCTTTTTACATGATGAAATGTATAAGATAACACATTCACTTAAGGGTAAGTTGCAAAAAAGAATTGTTGACAAATTCTTGGGTCATAAGCTAGTCATCAGGAGGGGAAAAAAAGGAAACAGACATTGCACTCAGAGGTACACATTAGCTGCTAGAAATGAGGTTTTATATTTTCATATGATCAAACAAAATACAAATAAATGGATTTAATTTGACTGAAAAGCATTAGTCTTTCCAGAAAGAGTAAAAACTATTGATAATTTTAAAATTTCCTAAAAGGCCTGATGTTATGTAGTTAGAGATTCAGCTGAGCATTTGTATATATCAGGAGTCTTTGATTTGGAAACATTCTCATATTCTAGTTTCACATTTTTGAGCTTTCAATTTCTTAAGATTGTTTCATTTATTTAAAAAAAAAAAAAAACCAAACCATTTTCCTTATGTAATCAGCTCTGGACAGATTGTGGAACCCTCAAACAGTTTCCATTTTGATGAAGTTTCTAAGAGTAGGGAATTTAGGTTATATGTGTAACATGCTTTATGAATTCTCTTTTAAAGACAAACATAATGAAATCTCTTAAAATTGGTAATAAATTATTCTTCTATCAGTCCCTTCAAATTTGTAACAGAATTTTGCATCAGAGAAATTTAATATTATTTCAGAAATATGTGATGTAACATGTAGATCTATTTTTCCCCTTAGGGTTGGCCCTTACTTCTCAAGGAGAATGTCTTTTCAGAAGTGTGGCTGCTCTGGAGCATAGCTTCAGTTAATGCATCCAGGCACAGTGTGAATATGTGGTATAAGTAGGAAAAATCTTGAGTCTGTTTTGGTAGTGTGGCAAATTAGGTGCCTGTAAGATAAGAAAACATAGTGACAGAACACTTTACTGTACATGACCTTGGCATCATTTCATGGAGAACATAGTTTCACCTTTCTGCCACTGGGAAGAAGTCTTATTGAAAATTTTGCTGTATTTTATTTCTTCCTGTGTTCACTAATAGTAGTCAATGGTTACTGCCAAAAATTAAAAAGGAAAAGGAAGAATCAGAAGGATATTAACAACATTTCTGGTGCAGTGGTAGAACAGAACATAAAGAATATTATTAGAGTTGTAGGATGTTGCTTCATCTGAGGCATCATTTTGCTGAAACCTGAAGTCCTGCCTGAACTCTCTAAGTGCAACCATTACATTTCATAAAGATCTAAAATGACAGGTATTAGCTTGCAAATGAAAAGCATTCCTTTCTTATATTATATTATATTGACCAGTATATGAGACCAACATAGAAACCTTTCTTCTGGCAGTTTCTTGTTGGATGCTGCGTGTTGGAGAGATCACTGTACCAGCTTTGTGCAAAGCAGTATATGGAACCTGTTGACTTCACTGGGAACTGAATATGTGTTGTCAGTGAAGATAAAGGTAATTTTCCTGAAGTGTGCACAGGCTTAGCTCCATTAGAAGTGAAGAACTGAGTGCCAGTTTCGAAAATGACCTCTGTCCCTTCCTAGTAGAGTGAATACATGAATATCATACCCCATTATCTGCTTGGTTGAAGACTGAAGCAATTACAAAGATTAATGTAAAGGATGTACTGATCTAACATCCTCTTCTAAAAAGGATTAATGGAAAGAATATAAAAGATGAAACTGCAATTCAGATATTACATTGAAATGTGCATTTATTTTTACTGGGAAAATTTTGTTTTGTAGTTCGTACCTTCTGACTGAACATTGTACGCACTTTAAATAAAAAAAATAGGAGTAAAGTGTTGAAAAAGTCAATGCAACTAATTTCAAACAACTTTGACTTTTCTTTTAAAAGTGTTGCTTTGCTTTTTATGACCTCAGTTTACAAAAAGAAAAATGCATTTTTTAGAGAACTAAGTAACTCAGAAGATTTGTGAACCATTTAATTTAGTTGAAAAGTTTTTATTAAGGTGAATGGAGTTATAGTGGCCCATTGCAGAGATATTTTGAATAGTGATCATTGCTGGTGTGTTTTAGTTGCAGTAATAAGTAAAGGAGATGCAAAATGGGAGTTGGACAGTAGTGTTAGCATGGCCCTGCTTCTAGGCTAATGTAATGTGTTTCTCAACCAGAGTATTTCACCTAGATGGAAACCACAATGATATATCTATACTGCTCCTGGTGCCCGCTTTTCTCAGATCTAGCTGCAGTACCTTCTCAGGACACTGTATTATGGAGCTCAAGGTTTTTCTTTCCGTTGGCAGAGTAGAAATCCTAAAATCCTAAATATCATTAAATATGTATGATATCCTAGAAGGGAATTATGGCTGCTCCTAAATTTAGTCAAAATAAAGCATTCATATAAATTAACCTCAAATATGTATATCATCCAAAAACTTGTCCTGTAAAAAGACAGCACTGTCATTAGCCAGCTGTATACAAGCGGTCTTTGATTCTATAAATACTGACTCTCACATGTGAGCTAAAAAAAGCAACTCTACTCACTCAGCATTTGGAGGAACCCATAGACACGTCTGACATATTCCTCCCTATAAAAGCTGAATGTGCCAAACTCTTGTCACTGGACTTTCAAGGGCTAAAATGATACAAAGTTGAGTGTAAAGAAACAAGATCAGCACTCTACCATCTTAAACGTAGTGAATTAAGGGTGTCCTTTTTGAATAATAAGGGTACTGTGTGTACCTTACATTGCATCCTTTAAGTGTGTGGAGGTGTGCAACTTTGTGCTCATCGAGATGAAAGAAAAGTCTCTTCAGATTCAAATCTGTCAGCTTCCCTGAGAAAATAAAGCTAGTAATACAATGAAAAAGGGTAGTGAGATAGGCTATAAAGAAAAAATGGTCCTTAATGCCTTTGGTGGCTAGGCTTTAATTCCTAAGATGATCTATTGCCTGGTATTTGGATACATGCTAACACCACTTATGCACCTATTGATCATTTGCCATCTAGAGATGAGAGGTCGGAGTGTGTTTTGGACTAGGATTACAGCGTCAGGGAATTAGGTTTCCTGGTGTTGTAACATCAGCTTTGGAAGGATGACCTGCCAAAACTGTAATAGCGCAGGAGAACCAGCTGTCTCTCAGCAAAAATGGTGTCCTTGGTTCAGACTACAAGCTCTTCTAACTATCTATAAATAAATCAATATACAATACTGTTTGTATAATAGCATTTCTTTTTACACCTTCCCTTTTAAAATTTAGGAATAGACAAACAAAAATGCAATAAAGGCAAGTTCAGAATGGTCAAAGGCCACATGCCAGACTTTCCACACAACCTTAATTCTCCTTTGCTCAGATATACCAAGAGTGCATCTACCAGGGGACCTAAGGAGATGGTTTCCTCTGGATTATCCCCAGCTCCTGTATTAGTCTGTGTTGTAGAGCATACGGATGCAGCCAGTCCTGCAATACTGAGAGGGTCTTTCATGACATGGTCAGATGGCCATTTCCACAGGGTTCACACGTAGAGCAGTCTGGAAAGAGGGAGAGGAACATAGGCAAATGCAAACATGACCTTTCTCAGCCTCCAGTGGCTAGAATTCACAATTCAAATACTGTTTTTGCACAGTTTCTTCCATGGGGTATTAAATGCATAAACCAGCATGTTTGTCATGTCATGTTTTGTTCACCTATATAATTTTGTCTGTCCATGTGTATTTTCATTTCTGCAGTTATACCTACTGCTTACCTACAGAAACACAGCAGTAAACGTGGGGTGAAAGCAAGGATGAGATTCATGTAAATTGTGATATTGGCCTATTCAGGGCAGTGAGCTAGTGACTGCTCAGCTCTTAGCATTTGGGGTACATGAGGTGTCTGTAAAGAAGCATGAATGTACTTTTTCAATTCTGCTGTAATGTGACCTGAAAACAAGTGGCTGAACAATTGGTAACAAACAGAACAATTAATTTATTGCATTTATACCCCCCCCCAAAAGCTGCTGCCATAATCAGGGGAGTTTACCATTCTCCACCTTAGTGTGTTGCTCCTGTTCATCTTTCACACCTCTTTTATCAGTCTGCCCTATGACATAGAAGTCTCTGCAAATTTTATCTTGTAGCTGTGACTGTTCAGAGACAATGGAAAAGAAAGTGCTAGTGCAGAAATTGTTATGGCACAGGACCAAGACAAGTGAGGTTTTGGCCTGCTTTCTAAGGTAGCGAGAGGAAAAAAAAAAAAAGAAAAGAAAAAGAAAAAGAAAGGAAAAAAAAATTCCTCAGGCAGTAAAAAGAGGAAACATTCTCCATTGGCCTGAACGTATCCTGCCACCCTACACATGAAGAGACCTTATCAAAGACCAAACAGTAGTGGGAACTGTGGAACTGATTTCAATTTGCGTATCATGCTTTCATTGCAGGAATATCAAATTGATATATTTTTTGCCCAGACGTGGACAGATAGCCGTCTTCGCTTCAACAGCACCATGAAGATACTGACCCTGAACAGCAACATGGTTGGCTTGATCTGGATCCCAGACACAATATTTCGTAACTCGAAGACGGCGGAGGCTCACTGGATCACCACCCCCAACCAACTCCTCCGCATATGGAACGACGGCAAGATCTTGTACACCCTCAGGTGAGCACTCTGCGGTATGCAGGGCTGAAAGCTTCTCCCCCCTCTGGTGTAGTACTAGTAATTTTCAGCGGTATCTTTGTTCTCCTCTGCTGTTTTCTTCCTGATGCTTACCTGACCGTGCTTGACAAATACCAAAATATTCAGGCGTAAGTACTGCAGAGTTTAAAAAACAAAGTCTTGTCTTTCTAAAAAAGAAACCTTGAGAACTGGCAATATGTCTCTCTAAATTGTAGAAGTTGGGCTTTTTAGTGCTCGTAATAAAATCAGGAGCATGTAGTCCCATAAAAGCTGTCAGAAACCCTTCTGATCAGAGTTAGATACAGGGCTGGATAAAGTATTTCTAGATTCATGCTAATGCCAATACTTGATTCTTCAAATAAATCACTATGAAAGATAGTCTGTCACATCTCATCACAAGGGTGAATTGCTGGAGGAAAGACTTGCAGAGTTTTTCTAATCTTTGTGATACCATCAACTGTATGGTATGAGAAACACTGTATTTATTTGCATTTTAAAAGCCTGTGGAAATAAAAATATGTGTTTCCTTATGGAAGAGACGAATTGCTCAGAAGGGAGTTTTGCTGTAAGCCGTATTCCACATGGCAAACTTTTTCAGAAACATCCCTTTCACACTACGTTTTCTTCAGTGATTGTGTTCAGCGTATTCTGACCATACCTGCAATTGCAGTTGGGCTCCAATAGCAAGTCTTTGGCAAACAATAAGAAAGGAATTAAACAGCTGGAAATGCTCCTGACATTTTTAGCACCCTTCACTTGCTAGGCTTGCTCCACTGTGACGGAGCTCTTCCTTATTTCAGTAGCCTTTAGCTAAAGACTTCAGTGATTAGGATGTCAACTCCAATACCCTCTTGGTTGGGTTGTTGGGGTTTTTTTTTTTTTGTTTTTTCTATTAAGTCCTGTTTCAGTATTTCAGGGAAAGTTAAGTATCTACCTAATAGTAGTCAGACTTTCATACCTATCACTAAAGAAGCTATTTGTGGAATCAACTGCAAAATTTGTCTAAAACTGCTAAAAAAGGGGTAATAGTTGACCCAGTGGATTGTTTGAATGAGCATTCTTAGTTTGTGAAAAATGTTTTGAGTCCTTTTTGCCCACTCAGGTCAGCCTCCTTTTTACATAGGAGAAGCCGTTAGAATGATTATTGTTCATTGATAACACTGTGTAATTCAAAAACAATTTATCTGACTTAAGTGAGCACACACAGTTGATACGGCATAGACACAGTAACTACCATATGTTCTAGTACTGTCAGTTGTTGATGAGTGCTCTGTATTCAGGAGAAAGTGTATGAGGTTCATTCATGCTCCATGCCTTTCCATCCTCTTGCCTGCCCGCTTCTGGGTGTGAATGCACTCCTGCTGTAACACTGCAAATCCTCTTCGAGTGTCAGTACGAAACCACTGTTAAGTTCCTCACAGGTGACCTTCTCCAAGACAGAGGTTTTCTCTGTGCCATCCTAAATCTGAGACACAAACCTTTTCCCATCCAGTTTGTTAGCTTTTGAATTAGTTTAAAAAACAAAAGAAAAAAAAGAAGCCAACAAAAAACCCTCATGCCTCACACTTGCTGCATAAATTCAGGCATGCAATTAATGGGTCTGTTTCCTGAAAAAGACTGTATAATAAACTAGCACTTAATGCAATCTACCTGGGTAAATAGATTTACTTTGTAAGCTATCAGACTGAAGATTATCTGTTTGTAACAGTCATTTTAAAATCAGCTCCATTCATAGTGTCCTTTGTGTTAGGGATATCACGTAAAACAAGCTTTCGAGTGGGGCTGAAGACAGTTCTGCTGATCTGTTTGTTACATCTGTACAACTGACAATGGCATACAGAGATTTATTAAGTTTTTGAGAGACAGCCCAAAATGACTGAAAGAATTTTAAGTTCACACTGTAAGTAAATGCTGAGAATGTTCCTTATAGGATTCTTTACAAGGTTTTAATGTTGGGGAATTACATACCACCACATCAGCCATATTTCCTGTTATTTTTCTAAAGAATGGTTGTTTCCATTCCACGTCCTTCAATGATGAATTGTCTAGGGAAAAACATATGCACAGATTTCTTGGGATCAAGAAACTCTTAATGATGTGTCTGAAATTATTTGTGGTTTTAGATAATTATTATTGTTTTGGATCAGGCCTAAATAGTCAATGAACAATCTCCAAATAGAGTCCTTTCGTTTCAACCCTTACTTACAGATGTCAAAGCGCTCTTACATCATACCTAAGGTTACCCTGCCTCCTCCTCTGACTGTTCATTCTGCTGATGTGTAGTAACAGACGCCTGGTTTCTCCATAGGCTTACCATCAATGCTGAGTGCCAGCTGCAGCTGCACAATTTCCCAATGGATGAACACTCATGTCCGCTGATATTCTCTAGCTGTAAGTACTGCTTTGATGCCTTATTGTTGTATATGACTAGTATGCAGAGGCACGAGTTTAATTCTGATTTCTGTCAGGTTGTTCAACCATCCCACAACAGGTGTAGGAAGTTTAGGTTTGCTTAAATATTCAGGGGATTTTTGTTTTCCTCTCTAGCACTCCTGGTCGATGGACTTATGCCATGAAGTTTTCTGTAGATTTACTCTGTTGTTTTTGCCAGAACCAGCCTTTTTAGTTGATACTATAGTCGCACTTCAGCAGGAGCAGATATTCATGCCAGTCTGTGCTATGTTAATCTAAACAATCATGTGACATGCAAATGAGAATAGAAATTGCAGTTTTCTTGTAGAGGTGCACAGCTTGGGGACAAGCTGAGCCATCTCTGAACATCTGAGTTTATAGCAAGTAGCATGGTAATGCCTCTCTGTTCCATAATAAAAGTAAATGGTGTAACTACTGTAAATCTCATTTTCCTTTGATAGCTCAGCTTGTCCAGTAGGTCCAATGTTGTATTGTATGTAGTGTTGTTTTTAAAACCTACCTAATAAGCAAAACAAATACATTGGTGAAATGGATGGGAAACAAAAGTCAGGTGAGTTAAACTTGAGGTCCAATATTTCTGTGAGGAAAAGTTATCTTCATGCTGATTCATTTGAGCTGTCTGGGAGCTTGAGAGCTGTCTGCTCATGGGTACACCTGCACAGTTTTGTAATCCAAAGTCACACAATGCAATTGCTTTACAAACATTTTTAAAAGGGTCTCTACTAAAGTTTTTTCTTTTGATAAACTCCAAGACTCAGGATCTGTGTTCTCCAAAAGTCAAGGGGAAACGTATTGTTTTGTCTTTCTATTTAGAAAATAACATTTTCTCCATCACCTCTTAAAAAGCAATAGAAGAATAACACTATTTAATGTCTTCATAATAGATATGCTGTTGTGATAGTAGGGTATTGACTTACATTTATGAATAGTATACAAACAGTGATCCTTAGTCAGAAACCAGATTTGAATTTCAGCTGATGCAAGGTGTATTCTGCTTTTTCCCCAGGAAATTTTTTTAAAAAATCTGCCAGTGTAAACGTCTCCCTTTCCCCAAAAACATTATCACTATGCTGCCGTTTTTTATGATCTGTGTACATAAGTGAGCCTGGGCCAAAATACACAGTGGTGTGTTTAATTCAGATGTGTGAAATGTATGCGTACTGAACTGAACAGGAGGCAGATACCTCCTGAATGAGCTTTACTGCTAAGGAACACTTGTCACTGAACTATACATACCTCAGCTCTCTTTAGTTACTGCATAAAGATGCTCTTACCTTGTGGCAATCTGCTGTTGATTTGTTGAGGTACTGGGAAAAGAGAGTGTGATCTTAAAAATTAAATCTCAGTCCAGAGATACTAATTAAACCTACCACATAAATTTGATAGGTCCTGCGCTAGCAATATCCAAAGAAGGTGAACCCTAATAGACAGGGAAGTCGCTTCAAACCTTAAATTCCCTAATAGCTGGACAGTTGCTGAATGCAAGTAAGTTATGTTCTGGGTTTTTTTATTTAAAGAGAGAAGATATCAGTGTGAAATTCAGAAGGCTTTGCTCCATGGCAAAGTTTCAAATACATCTTGATTTGCAGAGGTTCCTCCTAATTTAGATCTATTAGCTTGGAGCCCTTCTGCCCTTGAAAACATACATGTATTACCATCATACATATACTACCCTCTGTGGAGATGGAGATTACATAGGATCAAGCAGAAGCTGAACGTGTCACAGTTTCTATGTGCGTTCTTTATAGTTTCTTGCCAGATGGAAAAACCCATGGAGGAATATTAAAAAAATGTTTTATAGTTTTGTCAACATTTTTGGTCATGTTGATAATAAGTTTATTTGTTTAGGTTCATAGTCAATTGTGTTTTTTCCCTTGAACACTTTTAGCACTACTATTGTCATAATAGTAGGACATCTCCTATGTGATTTGTTTGTTTCATAACTCAGTTGTATTTTCAGTGTTGCGTACATTCATAGCCGTCTCAAGATACATGGCACTCAGTGGGACTTATGAAGTGGATGACTGAGTGGATGCCTGAATGATTTATTACTGCCTGCTATGACAAGTTTCTGAGGGGACACGCTAAGTACGGATTCCAAGATGCTTGTCTTCCAATAAAATAAAAGTGGTTGTAGAATTCACAGCACAGCACTGCTTCCCTATGCATCCCTTTCGTTTGTTCCCTGGCACACAGACAAATCTTTGCAGTTTCCACTATAAGCAAGCACAAAAAAGCACAAATTTCAGACAATATTCCCTGCATCTCTACACACACATGAGCAAGGTTAATATTTGAATTTTGTTACTTTTTATATAAATTTCCCTTGATATTTCAGAAATGTGAAACTAATCTCAAATCATTTCTAGAGTATTTTCCTCTAGTGCCAACTAATGCACACCCTAACCCTGTTGTTGCTCTGGGGACAGTTACTATTCCTTAGGGGGGAATACTGAGCTCTACTTGGTCTGGTTGCCAGGATGAATAAGGAGAAAACAGCAGCTTATAAACAAAAGACACATCTCAGTGGGCTAACAGTGGTTACTAAAACCTACCTACTCCTTCCTGTTGAAAAACTTGTTCAAGAACGGTTCCTGGAGCTTTCTAGTCTCTTTGCTTATAGGAATAAGAAAGTATTGAAATAACTTGAAACCTCTTTTTACTCTCTGTGCAAGTTTTGTATGTGCTTCAGGTGACATGATGAGATGAATCATCTGGCACATTAGGTCACGTGGTAGGTGTGTGTCTGTTGTTGCAGTCCTTATATAGAAGTGCGCTTAGCACACTGCTTATGGGAAGAGTTGAGCCCAATGGCATAATGCAGAGCTGCTATGTGATGCGACAGCTCTTTCCCGCTCCGTGTACCAGATTGGTTTGATCAACCACGTTTGGCAAGCAGGATTCCTTAATACAGAGATGCTACAACATTGGCATCAGTGCCAACGCATGGTATGAATGTGTCTTTTGTTTATA